>CALNHX010001233.1:0-241276 GCA_940337035.1 Agriotes lineatus | reverse complement strand
ATGTAAAATAATTCGCAATAACACTTAGATTTCAGTCTTTTGTGAGACTTCTAGCATTGCATGTAATTCATATTCTGCTTTTAGTCACTACATCAAGCTGCCATTCAGAACGACAATTACTACATCTAGCTAGAAACCAATTCCTAATGGCGGTCTCAATAATACAGTACTACTTAGAAGCATAAGACAAAAAAAGAAGGAGCAGTTAAAGTGCCAATTTTATTCTAAAATAGATGTGTATGTCTCTTACCTTTTTCCTCAAGAAAATCGTTAATAACTGAAAAATGCAATGATTAATAACGATCACTCTCTTTAGTTAGTGGCTAAAACTAAAGCTCTTGTTCGTAACCTTGGTAAGGATCATTGAAGTGTGATAAGTTTACACGAAAACCTCATAGAGATAACAAAATCCTAAACCTTGCCTCAATTGTGATGTGGTTATGCAAACTTTTCCAAACTGACACAAGAATTAAGCCCAAAGTATTTACAAACTTCCTACTACTTAATAATTGGCAGGATTCTGTGCAAATATGATATAGTCCTTCCATTTTTTGCGATGTCACATATAACAGAGCCTACAGTATACTATAGTATGATGGTATGGCTATGGAATAGTTCCTAATTCATGAATTCAACTACCTTTATACTTAAATATCGAACTTGACATTTGTTCTTAATGTGCCTTATAGTTGCATTAATAAATTAGGAACTATTTCGTAGCCATACTAGATGAAAATAATTTTTGATCATATTGTATATATTTTGAAATGGGAATGTTGCACTTGGGGTAACAAATACAAAATGCGCCAATGACTATCAAATGAATTTTGTTTGACTATAGGAAAATGAATTTATTTGTTTAAATTATAGGCAAAGTGCGTGCCATTACCAACTTTTATTCTATATACTTTTTAATAAGTGATTACATTCAATATGACATTTATTACCTTTTGTTAGTCGAGGAATAGTGACCATATCTCGAAGTGGTTTATCTAAAATAAATTTCAATTATTGCAAAAAGGTATTTAAAAATAAATGCTGATGAGGTGCAACTCAATCATTTAGAAAATAACAATAGATAGCAAACTCACCAACCCACACAGGTAAGAGATAATAGTAGCCTCTAGCAAGTATTTCTGAAAGTATTACAATTGATAAATACGGTAAAGGAACAATCTACGTAAGTGGAAATGTTTCAAGGAACGCTTGGTTAGCTGTACTCAAAAGTGCAAGCCAATAAATGAATTAAACTCAAGAGCACGTTGAAAATGTTAAAATATTTATTTAAAAGCAATATCAAATATAAGCTGTTACGTGAACTTGCGCTCAGTTTGGTTGCGTCTACTTTTGTTTTGTAAAAATACCACTAACAGTACACAGTGTTTAATTAATGAATTTTAGATATTAAACTAAATCTCTACGGGATCAAGGTTTATTCAAAATGGCGTTGAACTTCGAGGTATCAGGGAAACCTCCCACATCCCCATACAATTGTGAAGTTATTACGCTACGATTAACTGTTTTAGGCACTCGTATTAGTAAACAATTCTGTAGGATAAATTCCTAACCCTAAGAATACATTAAGAAAAAACTACAATTTAAATCTTACATAACCCCTAAAAATGCCGATCGTGAAATATCATTCAAAGGTAGCGAAAACATATAGCAGCCACTCACAAGCCCAATAAATAGAGTTTGGGAGTTTTCCAGTACCTCTTAGATATCAATTTAATTGAATTCCGAATTGCAAAATAAACGTTTCACAATTAGATGAATTCGATTTTGTGTACTTCTGTACTGTAAATGGCAGAATAGTCTTCGGGATCTACACATTAAAGGTATAGTATGTGCTAGATTGCAAATTCATATAAAAGTGAGAATCTTACCCTTATCCTCCTGAGACAAGGGAAGTTTAATCCTTTGTTCACGAATCTGATCTACGACAAAAAAGAATGAAATGATCAATTTAACAATCAACGAGGTTATAAGAAAGATATTGCCAAGTATTCGAAAGGTCCATCACTTATTCCAATGAGAACTACATTAACTAAATAAAAATTGTTGAAAGGTTCTCATCTAACTTCCCATTTCAATGAACGAAGATTTAAATTAATAGAGCTAAATACCGCTAGTTTCATAATCTAGAAATTGCCGAATAAAGCAATTCTAATGTTACAGCTTATAATTTTTTTAAACCTGAACTTTTAGTAAAAAAATAGTTAATGGAATTCGTAAATAATATTGCTTTTGGTAGAAATATTTGTACTAGATTTTAGAGAGGCAGAAAATACAAAAATCGATGACCTTATTTCAATTTTAGGTTACAGTCCATTTATTTTTTATAGGAAATACTTACGTTAATTTTTCTATTGTTTGAAAAATAAGAATTCCAAGTCGAATTGAACCGCCGAATTTCTACTTTTGGAAGGCAGCTCGGAAATTGAAAAAGATATTCGTCTTGTATTTCATATGCCTCTTAAAGGTTAATACAAACAATGTTCATTTTTTTTGCTGTAATAATAAGGGGGATTCCCATTTCGTCGCATTGAAGATATACTTACCTTGTACATCTTTTCGTATACGGCGTTCGATGTCGGCAAAATCTAATACAAGTAAAAAAATAATTATTGGTAAAAATACATTGCAAGATAAAGAAATCACCAATCGAATTGAGATTTTTATAAGCTAAACGGTATTTATGACAGGTAGCAAAGCCGAAAATACACACAGTTATCTGCAATGAGACACGGGAAGAGTGTCAATCTGAAAGCGTAGGTGTTCAGTCTAAGTCTATATCGGGAGGTACGTACAAAATATGTATCAATAGTTCGTAACACAATGTAACAATCCGCCCACGTCTTGCGAAAAACTTCTACAGCAAGTTGTTCGAGTGCCCCGGTGCTACACATTATACAATTGGTAGTAAAGCTATTCATAACAGACTTAAATGTAAGCTACCTCAAGATGTGCTACTATCTTCATCTGAAACCAGTGATACGGACAACTAGTAAATAATATCTATAAATTAGTTAATATAATAAATAAATGTGATGTCTGTTAATTAACAAGTACGTTCTACAAACTTTAGTCGTCAAGCCGTCCTCTCTATAAATTGTATTACTGTTAAATCATTCTTGTAACCAAGTTATGTATAGCGTATAACACGCTGATCTAACAAATACTATAAAAAAAGCAAAAAAAAGATAACTGCCATGCAGAATTTACACAGAAAAAGCTAGGTAGAAAGTAATCCAGTTGTTGAACGATACCGACATCAAAGCAAAGCGAGCCTGCAGGTCAAATAGATTGGCGGTTTTTGGAGAGTCCTGCTAATAATAATAATAATAATAATAATAATAATAATAATTTATTTCCATTAGACAACTACATGTATCGGAATCGTCAACAGTTTAAACAAAAGAAGCACCACAAAAAAAGTAGCAGGTAACAAAGATGTTTAACTAGGTTAATCTATGCTGGAGAAATTCTTCAACGGAATAAAAAGTAATGCCCAACAACAAACTTTTTAGTTTCTTTTTAAAGAGATTGAATGATTCAGTGCTTTTAATATTTTTAGGGAGATGATTGTATAACTTAATTGGCAATACATAAGAACTATTTGCACTGAGAGCAAGAGCATGCTTAGGCAGAATCAGTACGTTACCGTACCGTAAGTTATAATGACTGTTATCACTAATTTTTGTTAAATTAGACAAGTTATTTTTAACATACATTATGGATTTGTAGATGAATAGTGAAGTAACAGTCTATATTCCCAAGGTACAGTACGCCTGTCGACATGACTCTCGCTGCTTCAGCTTCAAGATAATCCTGATAATACGTTTTTGAATTTTTAGGACTTCCTTTATGTTTCTGGAATTTCCCCAGCAGACAATACCGTACGAAATTATACTGAAAACATACGCATTATAATAGGATAACAATACTGATCTATCTACACAATTCCTAAGTTTCCAAAAAACAAAACACTGCGTCGATAAAGCCTTTAGAACTTTATTTGTATGGCTATTCCATGTCATGTTATAGTCTAATTGCAGCCCCAAGAAGCGTATAGTTTTGTTATTTTTTAAGCTTTTGCCATTCAGTTTTATTAGGTGACTGTATGACAATTCTCTAGTTGAAAAAGAAATAACTTCAGTTTTCTCAAAATTTAGAATAAGGCCAGTTCGGTCGCAGTAGTCCTGCATTTTGGTAACACACGTAGTAGCTGAAGTAGTCAATTCCTGTATGCTATCAGCCGACAGGATGATTGAAGTATCATCGGCAAACATGGTAACTAATCCCGTATCTAGAGATTCAACTAAATCATTTAAAAATATAATGAAGAGCAGAGGCCCAAGGACACTGCCTTGGGGTACTCCTGCTTTAACTTCAAGTAGATTTGAATGGTGCTCTTCATTTTTGTCGTTTTTTAATACAACTTTTTGAGTGCGCTCTAATAAATACGTAGCTATCCATGTAAGTGCCAAGCCAGTGATACCATACGTATGTAGTTTATCCAATAAAATGGTGTGGGATACCGTGTCAAATGCACGTCTAAGATCGAAATAAATGCCAACAAGTTTTGCTGTGGCTGCTGTGGAAGGTTTACTTGATTACGTGGAGTACGCTATTACCTAACCCACAACGAAGGTTGTCTGCTGGGAGAAACGCAGGAACTTAACTTGCAGAAAGACTGGTCATTGAAGACGGTAATTCAGCGGGAGTAGAAGGAAACGCTCCCAAGTCAGTTTTTATATTTAACGCGATGTGAGAATCCGACCACACTCGTTTGTTGAAGTCCGACTGCACCTAATTAAGGTTAACGGATCCTTCAACATATTTAAGCGTGGCAGAAATTGTGAATTTAAGGTGGTACACCGACAATCAGTGACTACAAAAACTTTACTTTGTATATTACCACATCGCGTAAAAACTCGATAAAAATTTGGGACTGTCTACGAACGCACATAAGATCTCTCTGTGCGTTTCCTATTGATTCAACCAAAACGGTAATGATGACCATCCCTCCAAGGAGATAACCAGCACTTCAGTCCTAAGTTTTATTTGAAACTGATTGCTGTGTCGCGAATTAGCAAGCTGCGATGACAGGAGAACTAAAATATTGCGTCGCAGCTTAGAAATTTTAAATAACATAACAATGACATCAAAGCCGAGAATCAAATCTTGTAGTTTAACATTTAGGGTTGATACTAGGTACACGAGATGTGATAAATTACAATGGAACTGTACCAGTAAACTTACAGAGAACATTGGTTGAATATTTTGCTAATGAGTAAGCTGGAGAGTCTATGGTTTGACGATGCGTATAACAGACACGCCTTGTTTGTGAATTTCGTGAAGACCATAGAGCAGAAGGCGAAGGTTTGCTTCGCTATATACGTTGAATAAGGCTGGAAAAAACACAACATTGGCAAATGCCTCAAGAAATTTTAATTTCTTTCGTTAATTATTCGTTTCGGAGCTAAACTCTTTCTGTTTAGTGTCAATACAGATTGGTTACTATTTTATTATTTTAATATGTCAACCATCGGTGTTTTTACCTTTAAGAATTTCGTATAACTTTCATGGTGGACTTTATTAAATGCCTTTCAAAATATATGAAACATGTATAGAGATCTGTTTATATCTAAACACTTTTGCATTAGTACGTCTACACAAAACAGAGCGTTCCTTGTCTCTACTTCAGTTCTAAATCCTAGTTGCTTGGCATTTATACTTCCTTCAGGTACTCTATATACTTTTTTGTGAATGATTGTAGGGAACACTTTCAAAGTATGACTTATTAATTTTATATTTCTACATTCAGAATACTTTGGCGTTATTCTGTTTTGTGAATGTTGACGAAGGTTGAGAAGAGCCACTATTTTGGTATAAGCAAAACCTGTTCTACAATTTGCATTCAAAATGTTTACCATTATGTCAATTGTGTCATTACCTATAAGCTTTAACAATTCAAATGGAACCTCGCCTGGCTCTACAGCCTTTCTCTTTTTGAATTTTTAATAGCCTATTCTACTTTACTTTTGCACTCATGTCAGATCCTATCTCTTTCGTTTCGATTTAGATTTCCAATCTATCGCTTTTAAATAATTCTTCTACATACTTGGTCCATCTCTCCTACTTGGCTTTAGTGTGGATTATTATTCTACCGCCTTTTCCGTTTAATGCAGTAGCTTGTTTTGATCATTTAATAACTGCTGTTTCTGTTATATTTTTACGCATGTACCTATCATATCTGTGTTGTCAGAACATTTTCAAAGTGTACGAATTTACGGCTACTTGGCCTATTTTTCTAAATTATGATCCTTTGGTTATATAGGTTTATTATATTTTTTCGCTTGAATTTAATTATTTCGTACTCTATAGAAGGCTCTAGTGACTTTTAGCGCACGCTGTATAGTCCGCTTTTGTTGGTTTGTGCAAGTCCGGCCAGAATTTCTGAAAGCCAGCGTGCCAAGTATCGGGTTCGGCCGTGTTGAGCGAGCTTTGAATATCGATTTTGTCTGGAGTCGCGTTCTAGCTTATTCCCAGAGTTGTGTTTTACAAACAACGCCAATGAGTGCTAGAGAGAAAGAATGAATGGTTGTAGCGCGGTTTTCGTCTCTTCGGTCCACCCCCCTTTCCATTTTTTTTCTCGGCTGCAGCGTGGCGTAGTTTTGTGAGTCAGTTAGCACCCGGTGCGAGAGGCGAGCAGTTGAGTTTCGAGGCGCGCGGTCAGCGTCGTCCCCTTCGGGGTGGCGGCCGCTGGGCGCGTGAGAGATTGCTCTTCCTGTTGTTGGAGTTGATCACAGGCCCCGTTGAGGACTGCAAGCGTGTGGGCGTTTTTGGAACCTGAATGGAGTCGGGTGCTATGGTGGTGTTTCTGCAATATTGCACCAGCCGCTTCTCTTGTTACAGGCCGTCGAGCCATCAGCGCCTGGTTTAAAGGTGTGCTTAATCCAAGAGCGGCTACCCTTGGCGAGTTTGATGTGCGAGTCCCGTCGCATTTGGTCGTATCATTGACCCCGGTTTGGGGAACCCGTGAGGAATGGCATCATGTTAGACCCCGCTTCGAGTCCGTTGGAGTCCCCCGTTTCTTGTAGCGACTTTGGGAGGTAAGCCGCTAGCCGGACGTCGCTTCAAGCATCGCAGACGAAGCTATGTGATCAGGTATTTCTACTAGACGTAAGCCGCCCACGCGATATTAACTAGCATTTGCTGTGTCGCCCCACTATGCATTAAACTGTCCAGGCACCCTAGTTATACAGGATGTCCGGCATAGATTGCATAATAATGCACTGGCGTATTCTTTGGTCAAAAAGAAACGAAAAAGTCCGAATAAACATATATTCGGAAATGCATAGTTTCCGAGATAAACACTGTTTAAGAAAATGTTCACAACGAAAGCAATAAACAATAAACTAAACACTAAAATAAACTGTTACAAAAGATGTTCAATGTGTCTATCATTTTCTTCGACGCATGCACGAATTCTTCTCCTGAAAGAGCTTCGTATTCGTTCAAAAGTCATCGGAACTTGCCTGACTTGGTTAAAAGCATAGTTAATTTTATTTCTTAAATCATCTAGGTCATGAACTGGTTCAGAGTAAACTATTTATTTTAGATAACCCCATATGCAAAAATCAAGCGGATTTAGATCTGGTGAACGAGGCGGCCATGGCACCGGACCTCCACGCCCAATCCAGTTATTGCAGAATGTTTCGCTTAAGTAGTTCCTTACTTGTACGAAATAATGTGCGGGTGCGCCATCATGCATAAAATATGCATTTCGACGAGTTAGTAACGGCATATCATCAAATATTGCTTCCAATTCGTTTCGTAAGAATTGAAGGTAGGTATGCATCTCCTGTTAGCCTGTTTGGAAGAAAACTGGGTCCTAGTAATTGATATCCTATAACTCCAGCCCAAACGTTGAAAGAAAAGCGTCTTTGATGACGTGTTTCAACTATTGCTTGGGGATTTTCATCGTTCCATATGTGCGCATTGTGGTGAAAAATTCCGTTTTGCGTAAAAGTGGCTTCGTCAGTAAATAAGACATTCGCCGGGAAATAAACGTTTACTTGTTCACGAAGTATAGCCCAACCACAAAAAGCTTCTCTGTTTTCACTGTCTCCTTCGGTTAAAGCTTGCCCTTGTTGATAATGAAAGGGGTGTAAAAACTGCTCTTTAAGAATTCGCCAAACAGTGCCTTTGCTCGTATTTTCCATGGCAGAAATTCGTCTAGTACTGGTTGTTGGATCTTCTTCAACTCTCGCCAAAATTGCTTCATCCAATTGCACAGGTCTAACATTTGTTCTTTCCCTGTTTTTTTTCAATTTTATGTTTCCAGTCTCTCGAAAACGTTGAAAAATATTTGGTGGTGCGGAAAATTTCTGTTGGGATATCGTTCTTCATACAAACGCGATGCTAGCTACATATCCTGTGGTACAAAATCAGTGTTTATCTCGGAAACTATGCATTTGCGAATATATGTTTATTAGGACTTTTTTGTGTCTTTTTGACCAAAGAACACGCCAGTGCATTATTATGCAATCTATGCGGGACACCCTTTATACAGGGCCTTCCGCCAACACATTTTCGTTGCGCTAGATTTACTGGCACTATCTATCCTATTTATGGGCTTTAGTAATGTACCCCCCCCCCCTCTATGTACTATATGTGCGAAGGTCAATAGATTCACTTGTCAAACGTCCCCGCTGAATTTTTTTCTTTTTGTTACATGTGAGATTTCAGGGTAAGCCTTCTGTGACGTCGTCGCCCGATTGGCGGCTAATGTAAGATTATGTAAAGCCGACCCTGGACGACTCGGTGAGCGTCAAGGTAGGTTCAAGTGCTCCAGCTGCAGGTTGCAAGGAGTCTCAAAAGTTGCACCCATATTCCACCCCGTTTGGCGTTCGGGGTTCAGTCAGACGCTGGTTCAAATACCAAATTCCGTGGCGCCCTATTATTTTGTAACATCCTGTATACGTCGTCACACTTGTCCCTATGGTGTCCCGTTTATAGGACCGCGCCCATCTCTCTGAGCGTATTCAGCCGTGGCTATTAGACTGTTTCCGAGAATTCCAGGGCAAGTGATGACGTTTCCCGGACGTGATAAGTATGGTGACACTCTCGTACCCCGAGGTGTCGTAAAACAGTTTTATACCCTAACAGAGTTCATATTCCTCGATTTAATTGCAGTTTTCTAATAACCATTTGTTTGTTGGCTCTTTAATTATCCCTATAATGATTTAATTCAATCCTTTATACCTTTCTTTGTTACTAGCATTATTATTTTGTCTTTTCTTTATCAGACTGGGAATTCCATGCAAGCCTCTTCCTAACTCTCATTAGAGTGCAAGTACATTTTTACATTGTTTAATACACTTTTTTGTTCAGTACTTTGTGTCTATTTCTACTCTCTTACCGCTGTATTTTAATTTCTTCAGTATGATATTTAGTACTGCTACTGCCGGATAATATATGACCCGATATCCACTTCGAGGTATGTTTTCGTTGATATAATAGAATTTTTAACCTATTTCCGTTGATAGCTGATGTCTAAAAATGTGTTGGTTGCTATGTATAGGTGCTCTCCATGTATGCAACCTAACGGTTTGGCAACTTAAACATCGTATTTATTATTACTAGGACTTCGTTTTGTTCAAATTCTATCAATTGTTTCCCTTGCTTATTTTCCAGTTCTTAACCATATTCTCCTATACATCCGTGAGTTGTGACATTGCCAATGTTGTCATTAATGTCACCAATTATTATCATGACATCTTCCGTTTTTGATGAATTTCATATCAGCATCTAATTTCTCATAAAATATTTTCTTGTCCGCTCACTGTGTAAACACTTGAAAAGCGTTAATTCTTGTTTTACTCGAATCGATTTGTATCATTCTAAATCGTTCGGAGTATAGTGTGAAACTTATTACTGGTTTTAATTTCTTGTTATCTAACAATACCAACACCATATGCATTCGCCTGATACTGGCCATTGCACATCACCAACACCAGGTATACTCAACTTTAGTCCTCTCATATCTGTTTTAGAATTAATTAATATTTACTGTGCATATAAGCTTCTCATGCTCCAAATAGCAATTCTCGTAACTGTAATACTATTTGTCGATAATTTCACAGGCTTGATCATAAATGCTCCCACCAGGAGATCTGACTGGGGAACGTTAACTCCGGAATATTTATTTCTGAAAACTGTCATGTAATGTTACTATGAAAATTTACACGGCTGTTTAATGCAGCAGTTTTCTCTTGTATTTTGCACCCTTAAGCCGTTTACTATTTATGTAATTCTTCCGTCTTGGCTGACAATTTCTCGAGATCAGGACAGAAGAGAGCCTTACCTCCGCAGGTTTCTCTACCCGAAACCGTTGACCACGCTTATACCGGCAGTTATTTGATCAGCACCATATCTGGCTTGTTTTTATATCACCCCTAAAAGCAAGGTTGCCAGCTCCGTCGTAAAATTACTCTTCTCTGTAATCACCGCCTTTGTAATTTTTTCCAGTAACCTTGGGCTTTGAAATAAATCTTCGTTCCATATCAGTGGGAATATCTGAATATTCCTGAAGCTTTTGTAAAAGAAAGAAGTTATGTAACTGTGTCGGTTTGCTGGGGCTCATTTTGCCTGCGTTTGGATGCGATCTTAACATAAAGGAAGACGGCCAAAGGCTTTTTCTTTTCTTATTTTGGGTACAATGTTTGCAGCTAGCGAAAGGCAGAAAATTAAATGAAATTAGACCTATTTTTGCTATAGCGTTATTGTGGCTGAAGGTCAAAGAATGTACCCGAGGTTTAGGCAAAGTGAGATAACAAAACGAGACGGTTAGAGAAGATGATTCATTTTTGCGTAGTGCTTCCGATGTGAACTCTCAGTGAAGTTTGCAAAGTCTGCCGTTACTAATTACATAATTGGTAGTTGTCCGGATATAAATCAACTTCAAACTGTGTATTTTGTTGTAGAAGCCGTATTGACGAAAAGCTTTTTCTCGCCGGATCCCAAAAACCGATTGAAATTCGGATTATTTTGTATCACCCGTAATTATGTTGTCGTCTGTGGAATTTTGCACCCCCCCCCCACCTCCCCGCCAACCGACCACGATCAATTTCTTAGACAACTGTAATCGCCAGGTTACCACCACCATTTCTATCATTTCCGAGGGGCAATAGGCAATTGAACTCCAGATCTGGAAAGGTCCTCTCCTTGTATCAGAAGGATATTCAATGGGGCTGGTGCTCTCTGTGCTTAGCTTGCCCTCAAGCTGCAGACTCGCTTTGCTTTCATGTCGGCATTGTTGACAGTGCATTCCGTCATATATATTTACTTTTTTCTGTGTAGTTTAGACAGAATCGTAGATGCTGCACTTTTACACCTTTCCTTTCTAGTCACAATTTGTTGAAAGCCCCTAATCACACAAATATGTAACAACCGCTAAATACGTATTTCGACAGCGACGCTGCCATCTTCAGTAACCTTGAAGCCAGACTAAACCGACAAAGTTCAACGAATATATGCCTTTCCCCAAATCGCCAGTGGAAGTCAGCTCTCTCGCACATTCTTAAGCTATATATCTGATCCGGAGTGCGTATACTATGCGATCAATCAGATGTCAACTTCAACAGACCGTAAAGATCAGACTGGGGGATGGGACCTCCATCGTTGTTCTTAAAAATGGTCAAACTTTTAAAAGAATTTACCTGTTCTATTGAAGTTAACGTCTTTACAATTTTTAAGTCAGTTTCCATAATACTATGACCCGTTTCGTAAATATGTTGGAAAATACTAGATTTTTCGAATCTGTTGAATCTAAAATTAGTTATATGCTCTTTAAACCTAATACCACAATTACGATGTGTTTGCCCAGTGTATTTAGAATCACAATGGGAACATTTAATTTTATAAGTTGCAGAATTCTTTATAGTCCTAAGCTTGTCCTATGGATTCCCCATACATTTTTAATATTGTTGCTTAAACTATAAACAACTTTATAACCTGAATCTTCACAAATATTCCTTATGCTCTTCGCGGCCAGGTGAAACGAAATTTTGATGTACTTTTCATTGTGTCCTTGACTTCTAAGGCAATCCAGTGAAGAGCATATTTTCGGACAACTTTATCGGTTTAGTCTGGCTTCAAGGCTATTGAAGATAGCAGCGTAGCTGTCGAAATACGAATTTAGCAGCTGTTAAATATTTGTATGGTTAGGAGATTTCAACGAATTGTGTCTGATTTAAAACATAAGCTCCAGCAGTGGTTTACTCCTTTATAGTGACTAAGTGTTTGCTTTACACTCCCAGATTTGAGGTTCTCTCTATCAGGGAGGACAAGGAATATTGTCGATATACAAGTCGGATTGTGACTAGCCTAATAATTTGTTTGATCGCAGTCTTTAGCCCGTGACGTCACCGTTAGAACAATAGATCAAACAGCTGTCAGCGCAAGCTGCTGTCAAATATTTTCCTCTGTAGGCTTGTCAGTGAATTACACGTTAAATGTGGAGGCAATGCAAATACGCTACTGCATCGATATCAATGACACTCAAATGCTGAGAGAATTTTTTCTGGATTAGGAAATTCCAATCATTTTATGATGCGAATTTATAATATAGCGATCTTCGGCAATTCCTTATTACACCTACTTTCAACATCCCTCCGAATTGAGTTTGACAGAAAAACCTACGCTTCCGCTTTAGACCCGTGTACGTGTTTCCCTGAAGCTGGCTGGGGGAAAAGTTTAAACAATTTAAAAAAATTTACCTTTAGCTTTTCGGTAAACAAAGCTGCCATTCATTTCCGGCCGACGTTTATCTGTCGCCTCGCCACCTACAAAAAAGTCGTAAAAGAATGGATTACTTCACTGCCGATTTCTCGTATTTTAATGACGATTTCGGCGTACTACACTGCCGATTTCAAATAAAAGTAATTTAATTGCTTTTTCGACAGAAAAATTACGATTACTCGTATGTATTCTGTAACACCAAAATATATTTTTCGTATGTCTACGTTATTCTTGAGCTCGTGCGATAGGAATTGTAAATTTAAAATAGGTATGCCTTTAACGGCGAAACCACGAGCACGCCCTGTAATATCTAGAAATTTTTGAGATAAGAATGCCCTGTGACCCCATTTACACGTCTCGATTTTCGACAACCTCCTCACCCGCTACTTTTACCTTGATTTACTGCTATATTTGTTGTGTTTTCTAGCTCGTTCCATTTTTTCAAATTTAGGGAATTAAGTGAAAAAATCATAAAATGTGACGGGGTATGTACAATAGTATATCAACAAGCTGTATCCATGAAGTTAAATTTAGCCCAGCTTAGCAAAGTTATAAAAGTAATGGAAATAGTACAATGGTTTTGTGGCGATTGTACCTAGCTGTTAAACAACCTGAAGTTGATTATAAAACCCCAAAGTTGGGCGCCCCTGCTTAAAGATAAACTTAAAAATAAAAAACTATTAAATGCAGTTTACAGCCCAAGAGTCATAATTAAGACTAAGAAATTGCAGCAATCAGAGACAACGAAAAAGGATATGCGAAACGAGTTTAACCCAGGCAAAAAGCAAATAAGCAAACAAAGAATAAAACACATATCAAACAAAAACCATGACACATCTAAAATAAATGTGAACTTGGCAGATTTGATTTTTTTAAGTGAAGCACAAGAGGAAAGTGTAGATGAATAAGCGAAAGCAACAAGGGTGGAATGGAAGCATAAACGGTGCTGGCACATTATTAAAGAGAACGAAAAAGGCAGACATTGGACCAGAAATAAGACCAACTAAGTTATTTTCTCATCAAGTAAGCAAAGTAAAAATGGACACAATTAAAAACTAGTGTTTTATGAAATATAGAAAAGGCAGAGCGGATGTCTAAGCAAGCAACACGATTGTGTCTCATGCGGTCGTACCTGGTTCGATCATCGACGATTACACCAGGACTTTAAAAATCGTATGCTCGCAGGCTATTACGCTAATACCCGTGGTAGACGTTAACCCCTAACAAGAGAAATCTTTCTCAATTTTGACTGACTATCCACCTACCCGGCTTGCGAGCAACGAGGGCTTATAGAACCACGACCTCGTAGCTAAAAACAGGCAACTGACCTATAATAAGAGGAGGAAGAAGAAGAAATATAGATCAAACCGGCGTTTAGATTACTGATTGTTAAAATCAACTTTACAGCACTTTTTTGAGCTTTTACTATAGAATTACTAAAGAGTATCAACGTTTCACATCAAGAAAAATAGTAAGATCTACCAATGAGCTCAACATAGGGCTACCTTGTTATTTAAAATTTTGTTTCCGTTTGATTTTTAAGCAACAAATGATTAAGTATTGCTCTTTGATGAAAAATTTCATAATAAACAACTTGTATGAGCTGTCTGTGATGTGAAATTAATATGTAATATTATTCCACTGGAGATAGAAAGAGAAAAAAGTATTGTAGAGAATGTAAACAATGTACAGACCATGTTCGTCTAAGTCTAATACGAATCGATTTGATCTAACCAATATGGGAAATCATGCACAACCTAATAATTTAGAAATTAATACAAGAAGACTATAGGTACTTACTCGGATCGTTATCGGTGCCCAGTGAACCTAAAAATATAACTATTAATAATTAGATTCGAGGAAAAATTCTAAAAATAGGTTAGGGTATGCAAAGACTGTGACACTTACCAGTAAATAAAATTGCCAAAATATATAGTACTTTTAAAAAATGCATGTTTACTGATATTAGGTATGAACTGTAATGACTTTCGTCGTCAAAATATAAAATTTTTGTGAGCACTTAATGCTTGCCTTTATAATCATCGGGCCATTAGAAAACAATAGCGCTATTTGTATTGTTATGAGAATAAAAGTTTATAGATCGTAGAAATGCTTAGGTATTAACTTATCAAGAGCAACATCAGTCTAAAATGATCGTAATTCTTCTATTAGCTAATTCTGAACAGTACCTAATCAGTATTGTATTAGTATAATTGTAAAATCCTGCTATAAGGGAAATTTCTGTAAAGTAAGAATCAATGCTCAAACAATTTCTGTTTAAGAATGAAAGATTGTGGTCCAAAAGTGTCACTGGGTCCTGATAATCCAAATCAGAAGAGCTACAACTGTTAGTGTAAATCTCCAAACAACATATTTCTTTCCATAAAGCAAAAAATAGTTCTAATAAATTGCTGTAACCCACTGTTTAGTTACACTGTACAAATACCGCTCTAAAGCATGACGTAATACATGCAAAAATGTAATTCGTGATGTTTATTTTCTTTTACGTTTTTATTTTGTTTTGTACTAGTTGCAAATGTCAAATTGGTTTATGCATGTACAATTGTACACAGTTGTCCGGTCTATATGAAAAGTAAATAGATTGACTAGAGAATAAATTGGTGTACGATATTTCTTGCCATCGCATAATGAGTAGACATCCTCCAATCATACATAAAAGTCGTACGGAGTGCTGATGGAATTTGCATGTGAAGTTGATTTACCTTAGAAAACGAGTTCACTGCGCAGAAGACTTTTTGCATAGGACTATTTTTACTAAACCACTCGCTGCCACGATTACCAAGACAAAGCTTCAGTACTCTCTCTCAATATCATAACCGCATACAAGGGTTGTCATAGAACGACTTTTACGTTAAAATAGCAGAACGCGTCGACAAATCGGCAACTCAGTAACTACTAGAGCAAAACTAAAAATAACTAGGGTGTGACAAATTTTCCGTACATAAGAAATTACAACAAGTGAAGTTATAGCCGGTTTATTCTGCAACGATTTGCCCAGAACTGAACCGCTCTATCAGTGCTGTCATCACAGTGTTCTTCATAATAGAATGATAAGCAAGTAAGTTACTCTTTGCGAATTAATATAATTATATTTACTAAGTATTTTGCTTTACTGTTTAATTCTTACTAGGAGCATTAAGACATTTTCATCTATTTTTTTTAACATTTTTGCGAGCATCCTCCAATCACCCAGTGGCTTTTTTGCAGTGCGGTTTCTTAATTAAATACGTTAAAAACATTTTCTGCTGTAATTTTTTATTTGCAATTCGATTATAAAAGTGAAACAAGTATTTTAATTAGAATATGCCTACCTATGTGGTGGGTTAAAGGGTTAGTGATCTTAAAACGTTTTTCGAAGGTAATTTTAACCAGCCCGGTTAAATTTCCCGGTAGTGGTTGCGTGATCTTTGTTGATTTTAAACACCCAATAGGACCTTCTTAGGCAAACGCACAGTTTAACATAAGACGAACTCGCTTGTGGCCAGATGTAGTGTTGGAGTTTTTGCTGGTTATTTTTTCCCGGGACTCGAAGGCAAGCATCGCCGACTGATTTTTCTGGTTTTGGGTGCTAAAACTTGCACGATGTATTAATACGAAAGAGTTTTGCCATGAGCAGATGTCTTAGATAAGATCCATCGCTTTGGTGGCAGAATAACCGGGATATAGTATAGTATGAGCAAAAAGTAACTCCATCAAAGATACCTTTGGAATTTTGAAGTCATGTGTATTATAACACCAGAAAATTAGAAGCTGTCATTTGACATTTGTTATTATGCAATAATTTGTTGTCAATAATTTCTGAATAGTTTATTTTAAAAATGTTACCAGAACATAAAATATTTATAATAGAGGCATATTCTCGAAATTGACAATTGTAATTGGCAGTACTCTGTTAGCTTTTCACTTACCTTTAGGTCGGCGTTCTATATTTTTAACTCAAAAATTGATCGCTATAAGAGTGTACTTGAGGCCCGTCTCTAGCTACAGTGAAGACGTCGCGAATTCTTTATTATTGAGATGTTAAAAGGTGAGCGCCAACAAGTTTATTCCCAAGCACACTGATATAAGTACAGAAACTTAGAAACTTTACTATATATATCCACAATACAGTTATTGAACTCAAAGTTTACAATAAAAGAAGCAAGACTTTTAACTCAATTTATTGACATTAATCGTTTTGGTCAACTTTTATTTTATATGCATTGTTAATGACAATTATTCATTTAACCCAAGCAATCTAACGGGGTACCCCAATTAACTTCTATCAATACAACAACTGGGTACACACTGTCCTTATTTATTAACTATATGAGAAATATCATCAGATTATACCTAGTTATTTCACTTATCTGTTATGTTATTGTACTTGTGGTATCAACGGTCAGCCCTAAGACGCTTAGTGCACCTGCCAGCCTTGCTACGCAGGACAATTCTCTCCCCAACTGTCACTTTGGCAGCTACTAAATGCCAGTTGTTACCTACCGCAAGTATTCACTAGATCTGCGTGACGAATTTCAGAGGACGAGCTACCCGTATGTTTTCCGCCTAATACTTGTTGCTATAATATTGAATTACGAAATAGACTGAGATAGATGCAAAATAACTATACATACTCTGTACTTAACAGGCAATAAACTATGCAACGTTTTCTGTGGTTTCTATATCGTCATAATTGACTCGAATTCTCCGTCCGACGGAAAGTGAACTCGTTCCCAGAATCTGCTACGGGCACAGTCAGCCAGTATCCAATTACTATCACCGACACCACGAAAAATTACGAGTTTCACATTATTTTTCCACGAAAACCTTTTACACAATTCAATTCCCTCACTCGATTTTTGAAAAACGAAAACTGTTATCCAATTTCTACCCTCTTTTCTTCTTTAACAAACCTTGCAACTCTGATACTAATTTTTATAAGCTTTCACCGCGCTTTCCCATTTGATCGTTTATTTACGACTATATATACCGTAAACTACTAACATTAGTACAATATGTCGTTACACGTTTTCTGGTTGCTGAGAAGTTCTCTTGAGTTGGCGTCCATTGCGTGCTAGCGCAACCATCCGCGCATCCCGCTGAAGTGTGGCACTAAACGTACTTACTGCCCAAGATCCACGGCTTGGGGTAGCCGTAGGAAATCTATATATCCAACGCCAGATAGGATAGGCAACCGAACCTGACGTACTGTGAGAAAACCAGCAGCTTCATTTTCGTCGTAGAAGGCCGCAACTAAAAAGATATCCTTAAATTGCCTGTGTGTTTTTTAGGCACTGTAAGGAAAGAAAACGATTCGATTATACCATAATTATTAACTTTGGAGCTCCTAGACTGTGGGGCGTAACAAATTAACTCTCAATATAAGCAACACAATTTAGGGTTTAATCACCTTCGCCAGTTTCGACCGCCCAGCTAAATTTCATTTGCGAGACAACTTTCTGTACTGTTTAACCATAGCGCCTATTTGTTTCAAAAATTATTCTTTTAACCTAATTGTTTATAACATAATATAATAAATGGTGATTTTCAACATTGTAAGTATTTTTTTAATAATGCGCCAGAATTTCGACCAATCAATTACAATTTTCTGATTACTTGACGAACGTATTTTTTGTTGCTTTGCTTTTGCGTTTCTCTCGTCTCTTTTCAGCCTGTTTAGTCAATGCAAAGTTTAGAACTTGTTGTAAAATAACAAGTAACCATAGCATATACCTTCTTTTAAATGTATCGTTAGTATACAATTTAGGTGTAGTAGTTGCGAAATAAGGTCTTTGACTTAATCGCGCCCTTACCTGTTGTTTTTATTGTCATTAGCTGCAAAATTTTATTGTCCAATGTAATAAGTATGCACATAACTACTTCTGTTTATACGACCAGGTGCTGTGCTCTGAGATGCGTAGTGTAACTAGTCTTAGAACTTTAGTTAGCACAGATTCTTTAGATTTACAGACAAGAAAGATGTTGCAGATATATTGTTATTATTTTATATTGTTAGAGAAAACATATAGCCGCTTTCGATTTTTAAAAATGACAGAATTTTTTCAACAAAAAATAAAATAAAGTTTTACTGACATAAAACGTGTTAACAGTTAATATTTTTTGATTGGAAAGTCATGTGGAGTTCCTAGCCCTGGATTTTTTTCTGACAGCGAGTTCATTCATATGAAACAATGGCGAATTTCACAGTCTCTTGCAGATCATTTTTGGAAGCGATGGTTGCACGAATATGTGCCAACCTTAATCAGAAGAGGAAAATGGCAAAATAAAAAAGGAATATCTCGGAAGGGCATAGTCATTTTAGCAGATGAAACAAGCCCTAGAAATTCATAGCCTAAAGGCAGAGTGCTACGAACTCATCGATGAAAAGATGGATATGTTCGAGTTGTAGATCTTAAAACAATATTTGGGGTTTACAAAAAGCCTATCTCAAAATTAATATTGTTGAAAAGTGCTGAATGAAGAGAGTTTGAAGGAATTTCGTTTGTTTATTGTGAATGCTGGAAGAATAGTGCGGATATATTGTTATTATTTTATATTGTTAGAAAACACGTATACTCGCATTTTATTTTTAAAAATAACAGAGTTTTGTCAACAAAAAATAAAATAAAGTTTTTCTGACATAAAACGTGTTAACAGTTAGTATGTTTTTTTTTAAATTCTTATATACCCGCTTATCTTATTTCAAACACAACATGAACGTCTGTATGCTAATAAATGTTACTTACTTTTTCAATTGTGACACTGCACTTACAACTTGTATCTGAAAAGGTATTTGTTATTGCTTCAATTATTATCAGAACCTCTCGCCAGTGTGAAGTGTATCAATTTACGTCCATTAGCGCGTAACTATTGAGTTACGTTTTTTTGTCGTAATTCTATCGTTATTACTCAATATAGCTATACTTCTTGCAAAATAAGGTTTCTGGGTTTAACCTAGTTTTGATCTATTAAGTTATTTAGTTGCTTTTATCTACAGAGTTACATTGTCCAAGGTAGTATTTCAAGTATATAATCACATCTATTCATACGAAAAGGTTCAAGATATTACTACAGAATACAACAAAATGTGTTTTTTTTAATAGTGTAGTCGCAGTGGGCTTTGCCAAAGAATGTTCCAATTGGTTTTTATAGCTTTCTTTTAACTTAATAAACTTGTGACTTGATTAAGTTTTCTCAGATGTGGATATTACGTGATCCAGTATTATAGCTTGTTGTACTTTTGCAGTCTGGGATTTGAAAGGAGTATTTCCTTATATGGCTTTTAATTCAATTAGAAATTATGGTGAAATTAGTGTTTCCGTTACGTTGCGAGTTGCGTATAAATCGTGGAAAATTATTTAATACACACAGCTTTTGATTTCCAATAACAATATTGGGTCACCATTTATTGTCACTGAATTGGGAGATTGCAGCAGATCGTTGTGCACTAATATATCAAATAGTGTTGCGGATAAAAGAGAGCCGTGTGGAATTCCAGCGTTAATTTTTTTAGTAACAAAATCTGTAGAGTTTATTCGTACTGCGAATGAGCATTTATATAAAAATTGTTTTGAAATTCATAACGAACAGTCAGGTACTCTTGATTTGAGCATTTTATAAAGAAGCCAGTATAACTCGGTTGAAATATTTAGGGACGTCTAAGAAGATTGCTACCATGCGTAGTTTGTTTTAAAGTGCATTTACTATTGTATCTAAAACGCGATATAGCTGATACATGTGTGCATATTTTTTACGAAGATCATATTGGAAAGAGGAAAACAAATTTTTCAAATAATTTCAGCCGACTTGGAAGAACACCTGCGGGATGATAATATTGTGGCCTTTATGGTTGTTTTCAGATGTATGTACGAGAAGTATGTAAGGGTTTTTCCAGGTATTTGGGGAATATCCCAATGGCATACCAACGTTGAATAATTGTGAGAAAAGTTTTTTTTTGGGAAATCGTTTATAACGACATTAGTTATTAAATCAGGTCATGAATTGGGGAATAATGTTTTTCGACCGGGGAGGCTTGAACGATACGTTTGTTTTGCCCCTCCGTCGGGACATTAAAATCAAATAAAACGTCTCATACACTGTAATGAAGGATAAAGGTTTGGCCTTACCTGTTGGCGAAAGTTATATTAAATATTTTGCCGGCTGGTACCTATCGGCCTAATTGGGCTAACTCGCCGAGAGGGTAGGGGTTCCAACAAAGCTGCAACAAAACTAAAGGAAAGGGCGCCAGGTCCTCGACGTTGACTAATCCTTGCGTCGGGCCTCCACAAGGTAAGAGATAAATCCAGCAAATCAAATTATCAAAGACCAAATAACTTATCACAGCGTTTATTAACTATTCGGTGCTATAGTGCAAACCCGCAAATAAAAGATACACATAAACATATATACATTAATAGGTGAAATAAAATAAAACAAGGCATCCTTTAAACTATCGCAACATCTATCATAACTCAAAATATATTCACGCAGATACAATAATTATTACACGCCCTGTGAGGCAGTGCGCGGTGAAACGAGGCTATGCAAGCGTAAGGCTAACTTACAATCCCGAGAGTTAGCTCCAATGGATACTAAGACGTTACTTCAAAATTTCTAGAGTACAGAAACACCGTGCGTTTGTATGGCGATACGAGAACGAAGGTTAATGCAAACTCATTATACTCTATGGGATGACTAAAAAAAAATAAAACAGCTTGAATATGCCCTTACAATATTGATTGACCGTGAAATTCCGTAAATAATTCGCGGGAGATTGTACTCAAAGCGATACGTTGCCGACGTCGGGTCCTTAACAACAACTAATTAAAGCTCCAACTTCACACGTAATGCGCGGTGGTTGTCACAAAATTTAACCTTGATTTTGAGCTTATGCAAATGGAAGGGGCCCAAAGTGTCGCGAGACTTTGCTAAAACGTGCCACAAGTAAGTCTGAACATCCCACTACAATGTCTTACAAAATTCCAATGTACTGGTCTACTATAATTTCATCGGAGTCTGATTATATATTTCAACGGAGTCGATAACACTACCGATGTGGGGCCTAGAAGCTAAGAAGCTAGTCTGCTAGTGTAGCAGTTAGCATACACGATACCGACAAGCCGAGGTTATAATTTAGCATAATTAAGGTGAGCCGAGATAACTTCAAACAGTAGTATTTCAGTAAACGACGAGCACAAATGCTACAGCCAGCCCCTAATCTAATCTAAAACTACATCAAGTGGGTCGAGCTGTATGACATTCCCTGTCAATATCTATGCGAAAGGTTCGCCTAATCAAAAAATCGGGAGTGTGCTCCCCTAGACTTTCTCGCATTCGCCTTGTTTTCTAGCAAATTTGAAAAGTTTATTGCAATGTATATACATACAGCGATAAAATTACATTTTTAGGTAACCACTACCTGTTTAGGTAAAGTACCGCTTTAGGTTAACCTATCATACTGAAATTTTATATCTGGGAGTTTTTCTCAATAATAAATGTATGTGCAAAATTTCGTGCAAATACCTTGAAGCAAACTGGTACTTTACTTGAATGGATACCGCTACCTGTTTAGGTAAAATGCCACTTCCGGTTACCCGATCATGCTGAAATGTAATATCTGGTAGTTTTTCTACATAATAAATGTATGTACAAAATTTTGTTCAAATATCTCAAAGCAAACTGGTACTTTACTTGAAAAGGTACCGCTACATGTTTAGGTAAAGTGCCACTTCCGGTTAACCGATTTCACTCAAAATTGGTCTGGAATCTACAAATTTTGAATAATGACTATGTACATAATTACAAGGGTCTAGCTTATTTCGTTTCTAAGTTATCGTGTTCACACACACACACACACACACACACACACACACACACACGCACACCTATACAGGTATTACCATTCTTGCGGCATCACCATCCTGTGCATCGATTGTGACCACAACGATCTCTCCATGCGCAATAGAAGCACATATCCATGACGTGAAGGCCAATTCAACTAGATTTCGTTTACACTCCGTGAGAGCGGAGATATTATGTATCATCGATTGTGACATCTCTATGTCACACTAATAGCTCTACACCAGCAATGTGTGAATTGAGGTCAGAGTATTGGACCACAAAGAAATTGTGCGAGTGTAAATTCATACCTAGAGCATAGATATTGTGACCTCCATTGCATAATAATAGTTCTACCACAAATGTGTGTAAACTGACGTCTCAATATTGGAGCACAAGGCAAGTGTGTGAATGTAAATTAATATGTACCTAAAACAACCCATATTGTGGCTTCTAGGTTACAAATACCAATAGGTGACCATGAAACATGTATCAAAATAAAATCTGATATTGTATGTAACATGGACTGGTGATTTTTCTTATTCTTTGATTTTTGTCATTTTGACAATAAAAAAAGCATTTATAAAAAATAAATGTAGGGCCAAATACTTGGTTGAAATTAATCTAAATGCATGTAATTTTATATGAAAAAAGTTTTAAAGATATCAAAGATTACATTTTTGTTGATCTTATAGAAAGACCAGAAGCGTCAACATTCTTTGTTTGTAAATAACCTTTTTCAAATGGCACCGTGGTGAAACATCGGACACCTAACTTTTTAAAATGAATCAATACCGTATTCAAAACTGTAACTTGCAAAATTTATTTGCTTACTTTTGCTTATAAATTTCATTAACCTTATAAATGTGTTAAGCCAAATGAAAGAAATACATGATTAAAAAACATAAATGTGACTTGAGACACGTGGCATTTCTCAATAGTTTACTACTTTTCATTGGCTTCATTTGATTTTATACATTTGCCAGGCCGATGCGGTAGGGTATTTGAAAAGATAATAAAAAATCTCTAAAACGCTTACACCGAATTTTCCTCGCAAGTTGAAGTTTTGAAATTAATTATGTTCGAAACACCAAACGAAAACAATTCTGTTCTTATTTTTGAACTAAAGGAAAAATAGTTGTGTAGGTGGTCACCCTGTATATGTTGAGTCCTAAATGTACTTATTTTGATTAAGGGTAAAGTGCGAAGCTGGAAAATATTACTATTTTACTCTAATCAGTAGCTCTGTTGTTAAAGTAGAAAAACAATATTTAATTTTCTACGTGTTCACCACACTACATTTGTGGTATGCAAAATATGTATATTTTCATCAAAGATAGTAGTAGCTCTATCGTTAAAGTGGAAAAACAAAATTTATTCTTTACGGTGTTTACCCGGTATTTGGGGTATCCAAAATACGTATATTTTCATCAAAGGTAATCCTCTAAGCTATACAGGGTGTCCCAAAATTGCTGGGACATAGAGCTACTACGTATTGTAAAGGCCAAAATAAGACGATTGGACCCAATTTATATACATACCAAAATGCACCGAGTGTCTGCGAGAAGGGTCCAAATTTTTCTGCAAAAATCACATTTTTGTACGCTGTTCAGAAATGCGTGAAACAAATTTAATGACATTTGGCAAAAATGCATTTTAGAGGATTACTTTCAGTAATCAAAGAAACCCAAAGGAAATTTTAGAAGGGTTAGAACCACCCTCACCCCCTGGTATTTTTTTCAAAATTTTCTTAGGAGTGGTAATACGGTTGTAAGACTTTTTTAACGGGAAAGCTTAAAGATCATACTCATTTTTTGACTCTTGTAAAACTCGGTATTTCGCATAGTTTCGAAGTAAAAAAGTGTTGGCTCAAACACTGATAACCGATATTCTCAGTACACGTTTAATTGTAGTACAAAATTTGGTTGGCCGTGGATACAAAAGCAATACAAAATTCATGATTTTGGCAGGAAACAAATTCATAATCGTCCCAGTTTACTGTTGACAGTAAACGTTTCAATAATTTGTTCACTTTTAGTTGCTTTTGTATTGTTTTCTTTGTCGCGATCACCGTTATTGCTTTAATTGCTATTGCAGTTGTTGTTGCTGCTACTTTATCGGCTATCAAATATGGATTTCCTTTTTAATGAACAGATCGACCTGCTATTAGTTCTTGGATACTGTCAAGGTAACTGCCGCGCAAGTGTTCGCGTGTATCAAGAGAGGTATCCAAACCGGAGAATTCCAAATCACAGAACTTTTGCCCGAATCAAAAGACGTATTCGAGAAACAGGAACGTTGAAGCCAGTCAGAATTAACGCTGGAAGACCTCGCCAAGCCTGAACACCCATTGCGGAAGCTGTTCTTTACTAGTAGCAGAAAATTGCAACGAGGGACCGGGATTCCAAAAAGCACTGTCAGTCGGATCTTTAGCGAACAATTAATTCGTCCATTCCACATTCAGCCAGTGCAAGAATTATTGCCACGTGACCACGGATCAAGTTTAAATTTTTCACAAATTGTTCGGGAGCGCAGAGTAGTCGACAACAGATTCCACACTAATATCTTGTTTACTGATGAGTTGTTTTACACGTCGTGGCATGACGAACCTACACAATGAGCATATTTATGCAGATGAAAATCCACATGCTATTAAAGGTATACTTTATCAACGAGAATTTAAAATTAATGTCTGGGTCGGAATTATTGACAATTTTATGATTGGGCCTTTCCGATTGCCTGATCGTCTGGATGGCGCTAGTAACCTTCGTTTCCTTCAAGAAATTTTGTCAAAATTAGTAGAAGACTTGCCCCTTAATTTGCGTCGAGACATGTTCTTTTTGCACGACGGTGCACCACCTCATTTCGCACGTGTCGTAAGAGAATATCTTAATGAACAATTTGCTGTTAGAGGATTGGTAGGGGACAAGAAGCACTGTTACGCTCATTTTGACATTTTCCTACTTGTTAATTGAAATAATTAGTCAGATTTGGCAATTTACTTTTATTCTCTAAATATACAGTACTTTATCCATAGTTAGGCAACCCAAATACCTTCAGCCTCAATTTTGAATTAAAAGGAACACTTTGTTATCAGTTCTGCACATACACTCTGCACCTATAGTTTTTCTTCCTTTTTTCGAATTTGACTTTGACATTGATAACCTGAGATCGTGAATTGCTCTGGCCAATTTGCATTCCATTCTTTTCCATCGCTTCGATCGTTGAAGTTTGTGCCCTGGGAACCTTTTGCTTCTCTGGCTTTGGTTATAGCCGTCCTCGTCGTTTTGAGGGATTTTTAGAGGCAAGGCGCCCTTTGGAACGTTCTGGAAGCCGTTGGGAGTTGCTACCAGCGTTCGTTCGCTTTTCTTGCGGTTTTGAAGTGGGCTCTTCTCGATCGAATGGAGCGTTAGGCTGTTCGTCACCATTCGCAGGTTTGTTACGATTTCTTTTCTTCAGCGTAGTTGCTTATCTGGAAATTTGTAATTTATAGCCAACTATTCTATGCCAAGAAAATGCGTTAACTATTCTATGCCAAGAAAATGCGTTAACTATTCTACGCCAAGGAAATGCGTTATGTACTGTACGCCATGGAATTGAGTTCTCGTAAGCCATGGAATTGAGTTTTATTACCTGGATTGGCCCTGTTCGTCGTCGTGCATTTGGTTTTGCCTGGATCATGCGGTGCTCCGCGTGCCAGCTGGCTGCCCGCCCCTGCGGCCTGGATTTGCAGTCGCTCCCTCTGCGAACGCTGCCCAACGCACCTGGACTCTCTCATCTTCTCCAGTGGCTCGGCTCCCACGTGCCGTATGAATCTGAGGTTCTGTAATGCTATGATTTGTATCGTTCGTTTATTTGAATTGTTTAGTGTGACCTTTGAATTGCTACCTATATTAGTATTTTGCGCACATGCGTTTTTGGTGTCTATTTGAGCTGAGATATTGGATTAATTAGTTTACTTACCTCTGTGCATTACAGCCTTGTGTAATTTTGTTATGATTTGATTTGGGGTCTGCTCTTGCAGCCACTGTAATGCTTTTAACGTTGTACATTGCATTAACCTAGTTAGTTATTCAGGTTCACTTTTTAATATGTCAAACTTTTGTGGTGGCGAAAGTGCCGCCAACGGGATTTTTGTTGGAATTATTTAGCTTCCCGTTTTGATTTCTGATAGTTTAGATTAGGGTTTAGAATTCTCGCAAGCAGTTTTAGAACGTCAGGTATTGCCGTATGACTTTCCTTTAGGAACTAGCAACCCCTGTGAGATCTCATAACGTGCTGGAACCGCCCTATCTAAATTCTGTGCTACTTAAAGATAATTTTTTTTAGGCCAACCTTCGGGGTTTAATGTTGGCATTAGAGCTGGGCAAAGCGATTCATTTTTGAGATTTGACTCTTTGAATCTCGTTCAGTTGTGGGATCCGGTTCAGTGATTCGGCTCCAGAGATCCAAAGATTTAATTTGTTCTACTGATACATTGCATACGCGTCAGAATGGGAGCGAATGAAATGAATCGTTTGAACGAATTGCACTGCAGACTGCGTTGACAGTCGCACACTCACCGTCGAAAAGTATCGGGTGTTAATTGATAAACAAGCGGCAAAGGCAAAAGCGAGCAGCTATGTATATTAGTTTTGTCTGTCGGCATTATACTATATCGAGTGATCAAATAAATATCATGTTTACTTTGCCGTGGCTCCATATTAACATAATGTAACATCTACCATGTCGATCTGAAATTTATTTGATCGCCCTATATAAATTGCCGCGGACCACTCATATCGCGCGGGAGAAAGGTAAATGATTAAAAAAGGCTAAGATAATGAATGCACATTGTACTTGATACATAAAAACTTCTGTTAATAAAAATGCACCTAGTATTTAATTTTAGTCCTGTTCAAGTGTATACACCTACATATGTTACCATTATTTTCAAATAATAAACTGCAGCTGGTACTGAGTTCGTGTTCAATTTCATATTCAGCAAACAATACCAGACGCTACTAAAAACAAGTGATCGCTAGACGACATATTTGATGCAAAATGAATGACCTTTAATAACTTTACTTTCATTGTCAGCGACCGCCGCCGTTCCCTTATCGCCTAATGTGCGAAAGGACGTATTATATTTCCTGACCGAGTCGCATACACTCAACTTGAACGAAATACAAATTGATATTTCAAATGAACGATTCATAACTCGCTACGTGAAGACAGATCGGTACGTTTAGTTCATTATCTGAACGACTTTTTCAATCTAGACTCAAATGTGAAAAGTGATTCAGGAACTGAATCTTTCGAATAGCGCGATCCGGATCTCATGACTCACGCTACGGAGTCGGTTCATAGAGCCGAATCGTTCACGAACGACACAGCTCTAGTTGGCATTGCCTATTTTGCTTGCGTTATTCGCACCCTTGATTTTCGTACTCCGCTTCACGGGGATTTGTTGCTTATTTTATTTTAAAGCTTTTTTTTATACCATTTTGGTAGGTTAATGTAGTCATGCTTCGTGTCGTAGCGATTCCCGCTTCACGGTGAACGCCACTGGTTGATTATTTAGTTAGGCTTTGCCTATTTTTGTTTGATATAAGTTTCGAGGTATCTTACGCCCTTCAGGCTGTTTTAGTTGTTACGCCCTTCAGGCTGATTTAGCTTTATGACACCTTGAGCTCGTTTTTAGGTCAATTGTGTTGTGCGCTCGTAGCTTTAGATGGAGTATTACTTTTGGTCGACTGTGATTGTGAGATAGGCAACACATTGTACATACACAAGCTTTGTAAACTAAACGTATGTAATAAACAGTTTCCATCCAGAGCTCGTCCAGTGCACATCATTTATGTTACATGGCGCAGTCGTGGAAGAACATGGCGGACTAGAAAATTCCGAAGGGAACTCACGTGCAACTAAATTCGTTATAAGAGCGATTTGATCAAGAATATTAATTAAAGTGCACTGAAGATATACAATCGAACATAATAAGATGGATTTTCGTGGTATACCACCAATGATTATGACGGGAAACCTGGCAGAAAACTGGAAGTTCTGGAAACAAAGGTTTACAACATACCTGAACGCAACGGAAATTTGCAAGAAGGAAGAAATTACCAAATGCGCTCAACTTCTTACATTGATTGGGGAAGAAGGTATGAGAATTTTTAACACATTTACATTTACCGTAGAGGAAAAAGACAAACTAGAAAAGCTGTTAGAAAAGTTTGAAAACCATTTCAACCCAAAGCGAAATTTAGCCTTCGAAAGGCACAAATTTTTAACCTGCAAACAAAAAGAAGGTCAGTCGATAGAACAGTATATAACTGAAATAAAAAATCTATCACTATCTTGTGAATTTGGAACTCTACGTGAAAGTTTGGTTAAAGATATATTGACCTGCGGGTTGAAATCTGAGGTTATAAGAGAGAAACTCCTTCTACTACCGGACGATAAGGACACGCTGGACGAAGCCGTAAAAACGTGTTTAAACCTGGAGAATGCTAGAGACCGCAATCGTCAAATAACAGGTGAAAAAGGTGCCAACGTGGACCAAGTGCGGAAGTCGAGAAACAGCTTCGCCAGAGGACAACAGCAACGAAAGCCTGTTCAAGCAAGTGGACATGCTACTTCCAGCAGCAGAGGTCACCAAGGAGAAGGTAGTACACAAGCAAAGCGCTGCCACAAGTGTGCATATGTGCATGATTTCGGAAAGTGCCCAGCTCACGGTAAAAAGTGCGGTAAATGTGGTAAAGTGAATCATTTTGCTTCTGCATGCCGAAGTAAATCTAATACAAAAAACGTGCATGAAATTTATGATAACAATAATATTACAAACAATGTTGCTAATGATTTTCTGTATATAGGTACAATCGAAGGTACAGTCGATGCACTCACGGAGGAATCATGGTTCGCAAACCTGGAGGTGAACAACCACTCCATTAGTTTTAAACTGGACACTGGGGCAATGGCAAACATTATACCTGTAAGTGTATTAAACTCTATAAATTTTGAGGTAAACCAAATTAATAAAACAGACATGAAATTATGTTCTTATACTAAGGATTCATTACCGGTAATTGGTCAATGCATTTTACAGTGCATATATAAAGAAACTAAAAAGGATCTTTTATTTTATGTGGTCGATCTAACTAATACCCCTCTATTAGGGCTCAAAGCATGTGTAGAACTAGGTTTAATTAAAAAGACTGAGGCAATAAACAATAACCAGCCAGCAAGTAAAATAGTAAAAAATACTATAAAGGAACAAAAAGAAATTAGCCAGTTATTAAAAGATAATGATTTCATTTTTGAGGGAATAGGATGTTTGGAAAAGCCGTATCGCATAAACTTAAAAAAAGGTGCAGACCCGGTGGTGCACCCAGTAAGAAAAATACCTTTTTTAATTAGGGATCAGCTTAAGGAAATGTTGGATCAATTAGAAAAACAACAAATTATAGAAAGATCGGATCAAAACATAGATTTAGAGCTAGAAACTCAAATTTGTTTAGTCTCGTTGAATTCAAATATATCGGAAGAAAAACAAAGTTATTTTCAAGAGGAGACTAATAGGGACAAAGATTTGATGAAAGTAAAACAGCACATAGTAAATGGTTGGCCAAATAAAATGAAAGATCTTTCTGAAAGTATTAAATTCTATTATAAATACAAACACGAACTAACGATAGTGAATGACCTTGTTTTCAAAAATCAAAAATTGGTTGTGCCTCAAAGTTGTAGAAAAGAAATTTTGGAAAAATTGCATTATGGCCACTTGGGCATCAATAAAACAGTTTCCAAAGCAAACTTGTCATTTTTTTGGCCAGGAATGACAAAGAGAGTACAGGATATGATTTTGTCATGTCACATTTGCCAAAGTTTTCAAAATTCGCAAAAGGCGGAACCCATGATTCCTCATGAAATTGAGAAACTACCGTTCTATAAAGTAGCTTGTGACATTTTTCACCTTTATAACGAAGCTTATTTATTGATCACTGATTATTACTCAAAGTATGTAGAAGTCATTAATTTAAGTAAAGACTTGTCAAGCTGTAATGTCATATCAAAAACGAAATCCGTTTTTGCTCGTTATGGAATACCTAGATTTGTATGTACTGACAACGGGCCCGAATTTTCAAGTTTTGAATATAAAAAATTTGCAAAACTATGGGAATTTGAACACGTAACGTCATCACCAAAATATCCACAATCAAATGGACAAGTGGAAAGAGCCATTCAGACAGTAAAAAATACTCTAAAAAAATGTTTAACAGAAAAAAAGGATCCATATCTGGCATTACTGGATTTGCGTAATACTCCTTTAGATGGTTACCATTCACCAGCAAATATTTTGATGAACCGTAATTTGCGATCTATATTACCGCAAACAAATCAACAGTTCGAACCTAAATTAATTAACAAAGGAAAATTTCATAAGTTCCTAGATAACTCACAACTACACCAAAAAAAATATTTTGACAAAAGGGGAGTAAAGGTACTTAGAAATCTAGAAGAAAATTCTCATGTAATGGTACAGGTACTTCCTAAAGGGTTGTGGGAAAAAGGGAAAATTCTGGAGAAAGTAGGTATCAGATCGTACAAAATACTACGGGAAGATTGCTCAACCATAATTCGTAATAGAAAATTTGTTAAACCGATGAATAAAAGTTGTAAAGTTGAACCATCTCAAAGTAGTTCTACATTATGTGGACAGACTGCAAATCAAAATGTAAAAGATTACAAGCACATTGAGGTCGAAAGTGAAGTAGAGTATAATAATCAAAGACCCTCTACGAGTTTAAAGGAAGATGTGCCTGATAACAGGAACATTACACGTTCAGGCAGAATTGTTGTAAGGCCTGCTTTGTTAAATGATTATGTTTAGTTTTAGTTGTAACTTTGTAAAATGAATTTATGTAAATAAAAAATTTATGTAGCTAATGTAAAACTTAAGTTAGTAGTTAATTTAAATATTGTAACATTTGAAATTAGCTTAAGAAATAGGATGTGAGATAGGCAACACATTGTACATACACAAGCTTTGTAAACTAAACGTATGTAATAAACAGTTTCCATCCAGAGCTCGTCCAGTGCACATCATTTATGTTACAGTGATATTTTTTTATTGTTGTTATTTCTGTGTATTTGCGGTGATACATTTTGACTGTTTGTGGATTTGCTGTTTTATGTATTTGTGGTGTGTGAATATTTTCTGGCACTATAGTACCCACCAGGTTATTGTAATAAAGCTGTGATATATATTCATTGGTTGTTGATTTGTTTATTTTTGACTTGCTGGTTTTTATCTTCGACCTTGTGTAAGGTCCGGCACAAGGAATTGGATCTGAGTCTAGGACCTGGCGCCCATTCTCTTCGTATTTCGTATAGTGTTCTTTTCAGCATAGTTGGAACCCTGCGACCCTCGCGGCGAGCTAGCCCATTTAGGCCGATAGTTACCAGCCGGCAAAATACCAAATACAACTTTCGCCAAAAGGTAAGGCCGACCCTCTATCTTCCCTGACAGCACTCATTCAATGGCCTCCGCGGTCTCCAGATTTAAATCCTTGCGACTTCTTCATCTGGGAAGCGTTAAAAACACAAGTGTACGAGGTTCAAATTAATAATTCCCAACAGCTGTGGAGCAGAATTCAAAATGCTGTAAACGCACTACGAGAAAACGAGGATGTTTTAAGAAGGGTGCATTTAAATTTTTTACGTCGAATTTACCTCACATTGAGCACTTGTTGTATAAAAAGTTTGGTCTTTGTGTCCACCACCGCCAACTAAATTTTGTATTACAATTTTATTAAACTTGTACTGATTATTTTTTTCGTAGCGACTTCAACCAATCAGAAGGCTGGATTTAGTTAAGTTATCATATATAATGCAACTAGTGAGTTCTTGATTATCAAATAATCATTTCTGTTTACACGAGATATATTGTTTGGCAATCGCGCGAGTCCGAAGGACGAGTGTGATTGCCTAAAACAATATATCGAGTGGAAACAGAAATGATTTGATAATCAAGAAGACACGAGTTGCATTCGGCTAGATTATATCACGAGTCAATAAATAACGTTTGAATAGTGTATTTTAAATATTAAAAGTACAGTTAATGTGGTTGTTATGACAATTGCACTGACAGCAGGTAACGTGATGTTTGTGAAAGCGTGTGATTATCACCTATTAATCAGGAAGGTATGTGATTGTCAGTTGCTATGTACATTATCAAAAGTTAGTATATGCGTAACTATGCATTTTGCCGTTTTTCATTGGTTGATGTTAGAGGGAGTGGTATAATCTTGTATAATTTCGATTATACAAAATCGATTATATTAGAGTAACTTCACTAGACGACGCTGACGCGGTCGGACTATTTAACCTGTCAAACTGACTCTCTTTTATTATTGTGCAACAAGTTATCGACATATAACCCGATAATATCGAAGTACTTATAGTATTACTTCTGATAATATCGGTTATCAGTTTTTGAGAAAACATTTTTTTTCTTCGAAACTATGCGAAATACTGAGCTTTTACAAGAGTCAAAAAATGAATATAATGTGTAACCCTTCCCGTTAAAAAGGTCTTAGAACCGTATTACCACCACTAAAAAAATTTTGAAAAAAATTACCAGGGGGTGAGGATAGTTTTAACCCTTCTACAATTTTCTTTTGGTTTCTTTGATTACTGAAAGTAGGGTAATCCTCTAAAATGCACTTTTGCCGAATTTCATTAAATTTGTTTCACGCATTTCTGAACAACGTACAAAAATGTGATTTTTTAAGTAAACTTTGAACTCTGCTCACAGACAAACGGTGCATTTTAGTATATATATATAAATTGGGTCCAATCGTCTTATTTTGACCTCTACAATACGTGGTAGCTCTATGTCCCAGCAATTTTGAGACACCCTGTATGCAAAATATTACTTCAATCAAAGCAAAAATAAGCACAATTGATTTTTTTAACGTGCTCACGCTGTATATATTTGACCGGAATCATATTCGGATTAGAGCCTGGTAGACATGTAATATGCATGCAAAATCTTCCTCCAAGAAATAGTTTTTGAGCTCGAGTGGCAATAGACAGGCAGACCGACAGAATTGAGAACACATGTTTTTTGTCATCGAAGGACCCAGAAACATAAAGATCTGTAAAAATCTCGGAGGATGATATTTTCACAATTACAATGGGTACTCTCCTCGCTTGAAGCGAAAGAAGTAAAAATTACAATTTCGCAAATTACAGTTTTAAGTAAACCTTGTGTAATTGGCAGTGTTTGAATGCTTTAAAACGCTGTTTCAAATGGTAAGGTGTCCCACCATTATTTTACTTTTAAAAAAGCATGTTGGAGCCTTTCTAAACAAAATAAACGTTTAATATCTGAAAACCATGTCTTAAGAAACGATTATATTCCGTTAGATTTATTCTAACCAAGTTATAACATGGAAAATTTGTATATACATTTTGTTTGAGGTATACCTTTTAATGTCTAAATGACAAAAGTTAGTATAACGAATTTAATATAAAATCCAAAAATATAATAATATAAGAGGGTGCTTCACTTAAAATAAGAAAGTGGTGGTAATTTCCCACTTCAAATAATTCAAATTTCCAGTATATTCCACAAACTAAATTTTCATTGATATTTATAAAGTATAATCAAATATTATTTTCCTATGGCTATGGAATAGTTACTAATTTATGAATGCAACTATGTTTATACTTAAATGTCAAACTTGACATTTGATTTTTAAGTGACTTATAGTTGCATTCATAAATTAGGAGCTATTTCATGGCCATACTAGATGAAAGTAATTTTTGATCATACTATATAAATTCAGGTGTCCATCTTTTACTTTCACCGCCTGGTATACAATTATTATCATTGGCGTAACTAGGATTTTTGGCTGGGGAGGGCCAGGCCCCCCAAAAAACCATCGTCAATACCTATGTATACCTATGAAGACATGAATTTACGTACATACATAACTTTTTCGCATAAATTTATTTGCTTGTTCGTTGATGCCGTTATACGAGGGCAGTCCCGTAAATTTCTGCAGCCTAATAAAACAAAGTTGAGTAACCAAAATTTGTTATTATTTTCTCAAAATATTCCCCCTTAAACTCAACATTTACGCATTCGGTAAAACCAATTTTCAAAACATAAATTCCACAATTTTTGAGTCACTTGAGAAACAAGGTTTTTGAAGTTTACCACAGCATCTTCGGGAGTTCCAAATCGCACACCACACATTTTATCGTTTAATGGAGGAACTAGAAAGTAATCCGAAGGTGCTAGGTCGGAACTGAATGGGGATAACTTAGCAATTTTAACTCGAAAGTCTCTGAAAATTATTTTATTTGATGTGCGGTATGACTAGTTAGAAGCATTTCCATGGTGCAGAACGATCTCACCTCTTGGGCGCCATAAGCTGATCTTTTTGAATAACGTCTGGGGACATATAGTTGTGTACCATTCTGCAGTAACGCTACGTTTATTTTTAAGCACGACAGTTATGATAGGTCCTGATTTTGAAAAGAAGCGAGCAATTATTATCAAGATCGTTTCACTTTAACTGGATTAGGATTTGTTGGAAACATTCTGACTGCAGCTTAGATTCGGGTTCAAATGCATATATCCAGCTTTCGTCACCAGTTATGATGTAAACTGCTTTAGATTTACCTTCATCATATTTCTTATACTGTTCCACATGCTGTTGTTGTGTTTCTGTGTGTCTGTTAAACTGTGTGGTATCCACCCAAGACAGACTTTTCTTACACCCAAATGAGTATGTAAAATCTTGTGTATTGCAGTCATTCCAATTTCCAAGATGCTTTAATAATTCTATAAGTGACTCGATTGTCCTACATTCTTCGCACAGCGTCTACGTTCGTATCAGTAACTGCTGAAATTTGTCCTTCGCAAAAATCGTCGCTAACTGAAACTCGTTTAAATTTAAATTCATTAAACCAGAAATATACGCTTGGCCACCAAAAGCAGCACGAAGTCATCTTTCTTTCAGAGATAGGGAACTTTTAAAGTCATAGTAAATCATCGCTCTAAAATTTTCTCCTGTTATGTTCATTTTTGATGCTCAACACTTATTTCAAAACTAACTGTATAGTAACTAAATTTGAACTGTTAAATTAGAAAACAACAAACATTTGTTTATGGCAAGTTATATTTCCATGGTGCACTTGATCTATTGGTTTGTGGAAATTATGGGTGCTACCTACTCTCGTAATGCTACATGTCTAATGAGCATATCAATAAATTATTTCTCGGTTTATAAACAACATAAAAATGTATAGATTACCTCTTGCAACCCAATGAGGTTGCAGTAAAAAATATTATTTCAGGAGAAACATCACTTGGTTTCTATTTGCACGTTTTTGAGTCACAATTTTAATTTTTTTCTCCGTATCCTCGAAACAAATACTTTCTTGAAAACATTAATATCCTCTAATTCTCATTGTGATATGTTTTTATTCTATCTTGGGCTAGCAACTGTAGAAATTCAAGCACCACAAAATGTTCTTTGCGGTACAACATAAAATTCTGAATCGTACTCTTTAAAGCTATAAACACAACTCTTTAGGCAAGGCAAACATCTAAAAAGCAAGTCACCTTAAATCTGAACTGGACGAGCCTATAATAAGCAGCTAGCTGTATGTGCCCAGGGAGTAGTTACCGATACACTCAAGTTTTCAACTCCTTTACTTACCCGCATATGAAATAATTGCAATTGTATTTTTCTGTGTACATAAATTGATCCTTTATTTGTAGAAAACTTGAGAGAAACTAACAAAAATGGTGTAACTTTAACTAAAAAAAATATTCAGACGAAAGCAATGTCTTCATAGTAATTATTAGCTAACTAATAACGTTTTCTCTTGTATATTATTATTCATTAGAGTCATCCGTCCAACATGTGGTATTTATGCTATAAAGTTTTTAAGCCAAAAAAGGTAATAAAACCAGAAAATGTAAGAATGTGTGAGGGTCGATAACCAACCCCTTAGTTTAAATGGGTTAATAAAAAAAAGCAGATTTTTAAATTTATTTAACTTCTATTTTTCTGGGGTGGGCCAGACGGCATTCTGGGGAGGGCCGGGCCCCCCTGGCCCCCCCGCTAGTTACGCCAATGATTATTATTATTATTATTTTTATTATTATTATCAGCGTCCCGTATCTATTAGTGCACCAACTGCAGTAGACAATGTTTATAAAGTAGATGGAATATTACCTACTTTCCTGTATAGTTAACAATGTGTACAGACCAAGTCAGAAGAGCTAAAGTTTTATCCTGATATAATGTACACTTCTAGACGTACACTTTAACTCTAACAGTCAAAACGTGTTGTTCCACAATGATTATGCTCCGGTGTAGTAGCCTAAGCTGTGACCTATAATTTCCACCCCAAAATGCAAAACATGGCATTATATTTAGATGCTCGCTTCAAAAGTTAAAATTAGGTACTTGAGTATTTTAAATGTTAAAAACAAACTAAAATACATTTTTTAAATGCCAATGTTTATGGACTAAGATTTTATTATACAGGGTGTATTGAAATTTTTGTGATCATGGCTACTTGATAATTACACGTGTTAATGACAACCAAAACCCTTTAATAGGCATTTTAAGCTAAACGGTTGCTCTTACGCTTATAAACTAAGAGTAAATTATTTTTGTGAATTTTAATTCTCTTTGAGATAGTAACCTACAATTTTAAAAATTGTTGCAGATAATAAAGTTAGAGCTAAAAAAAATTTTGAAAGATAAGTAAAGTGCCCCTTACAGCCACGTATAGTTTATGAAATCTTTCGTATTAGTGCAGTACATTATAGTAAGTATGTATACCAAAATTCAAATTTATATCTCTATATTTGTGGAAATTAACAAGAAAATAAAAAATCAAAAATTTAACTTCAAGGCCCTATAATTTCTTACTGAAGGGACTTTGTACTAAGGTATATTAGGTTTAATCGATTTATTATGATGCAAGGAATCTATGACTAATCGGTGTCCCATTCTTTTTGGGACACCCTGTATATTTTACTTCACAGCCATGCATTCAACTGTTTATACGACTTTGAAAATAAAAAACAATTTAAGACCCTCAAGATGATTTAGTCAAAGTTCATTAAAAGTGCTTTGCAAAAATATAAAATTATACAGGGCGTTCCATTTAAAAAGTCGAAATTGTTAAATTTGCAAATGTTGACCACCCTGTATAGCATTAATACCCAGAACCGCTACTCTACACTGAAAAGGCAACTTGAGAAGAAATTTAGTTTTTTGATACCGTCTTCGTCATTCACTTCTTTTCTGATACTTACAGCAGTCACCTGAAATTCACCATTTTCTGACATAAAATCGTTAATATTTTCAAAACAGTTGACATTAGACTGATATAACTTTATAAATATAAATAATCAGCATTGAGACGTAAATCTGTTAAGCTATTAAAATATGGGCGCCACAATTTTCTGGGCCACCTTGTATAATCAAAAGTATTTTACTAATGTGCACAGTCTTCGTATCTACAACATTTATATAAGCAAATTGTACGTAACTAAATTATATTGTCAACTGCAGTAATGAGGTCACAACAGTTAATACACAACATATGGTTACCACGGCCTAAATGCCCACGCGAAGAACACCAAACCATGAAATAGCTCGACTTAATCTTAATTGCTGTTCTAAAAATAAACTGATGCCACAGAATCGGTCCATCATAATTTTGGATACACAATTTAGTCTGATGGTAGGGGGCGCCATCGTTCAACCAAAATGACGAGGTTACAATGTGGGGTGTGCGAACTCTGTGAATTATCCACGTTTCTGACCTGAGTGTATGCGCAAAATTACGTATGGAAAAAGAAAATACACCTAGACTTAAAATTTGACGTAGAGTTCAAAAAACTGCATTTAATATTGCGGCATCGAGTGTATGAGGTCACAATTTTTGAAGCTGTCAGAGTGCAGCGTGATGCACACACCCGAGGTCATAGTAAATGCAGTACAAACACACACATACACACACACAGACATAATTCGAAAAATGGATTTTTCGGACTCTAGGAGGTCTAAAACGTCAAGATTCGTCAAAATCTCGAAGTCGATTTTTTTGACGATTACAATACTTTCTCTATGCGAGAAAGTAAAAAATAATACACAAGGGAGGGGCGATTGGTATAGCATGCCCTATAACTATGCGAAAGGTGCACACCCAAGTCTAATTATCCCACAGGTTTCCTTGCAATATCACAGCTGGGACTTCCGAGATGGATGGAGCCGAGTGCGCTCGCTTCCTGCAGTAGGTCAAGCAACGCAGGGGGCCTTACTTTGGAAGCCGAAGGAGATGCGAGAGGGTGGCAATGAACGAGCTCCTATTTTCTAATAGGAACCGTGACAGGCAGATTGCGAAATCCAAGTGGAACACATCAAATTACAGGAACACATGACTGTTTCTCGGCATAATTGAGTCCCATCAAAATTGGCTAAAAACGTACCTACAAAGAAATTCCCAAGTAAGCCATCGATTAAGAAGCCAGGGCTTACGTCAGTTTACCTTTTGTTGGAGGAAAGCCATGTTGAACGCGCCAGAAAGAGCTGACCCCAATAAATCCGCAGAGGCGAAATTGACGTAAGTACTAACAAACCAATTACTAACGTCTTAAAGAGGGCTCCTATACTTGTAGATCCTCCATCAAATCGAAACGGAGCGGAGCTAAACCAATTAGCTCATAAATGAAGTACAGAGCCGGGGAAGGGGAAAGGAACATGAGAAGCAATCACCTGTTCTACAAATTCCAGGACATCAAAATTCTTCCAAAATAAAATCTGACTGACTTCTAAAATAACAACATCATACCCTAGCAACAAATCAGGCCAGGAATCTAGATTATAATTAATGTACGTACTGTTGTAGAATTGGAGCAAAATAAGTTTAAATAATGACATCCAGCTGATTACTAGGGGAGTTGCATACGTAACCACCTATTAACTATACTAATGCATGCAAAATCACCAACTGAAACCACGGGCTAATACTTAGGAATAAAAGTTCAGCTATCAAAATTTTACTAGTACAGGGAAAGCTACAAAAGAACAGTAACAACACATTAGCATGTTAATAGTGCATTTGCCCAGTTTGTGTGCCTTGCTAGCTCAGTAAATATGAAACTCTTAAATACCTCAGTTGTGGTTACGAAAGATCACTATTTGCACAAACAAGAAGCCGGTCACCTCTAAACACAGATGTAAAATAAGAATGGACACTGCGGGCGGTATAGCTTAGGCTACTCGCATTTACATTTAAAAATACGCAAGATAATATTAAAATAGAAAGTCAAAATGGCCGTCTTTAAAAGCGCAAAAGTTAAAGTGCATCAATATACGCCATCGGATTTTCTGCATTTTCAGTTATAGTCAGTTTTATGTTTGGTCTGAATAAGAGAGGCTTGAGTTGCCATACTGGTAACCCCTGAATTTAGTTTATCGATTTCCATATCAGTTCCGTGTTGCTTGGTTTAAAACGTTCTGTAAAAGCGGTCACTCAACGCGACCTTTAGTTAAGCTAGGAAACGTACTGTGTTTAACTACGGGTGTGTGACATTTGTGTCGGCCGGGGCTATGACACAACGCCCACTGGTCACAAACCCCAACTCAGAATTTGGTCATAACGCCCAACTTCGATTCTGGTCACAACGCCCAACTTGGTCACAACGCCCAATTTTGATTTTGGTCACAACGCCCAACTTGGTCATAACGCCCAAAATCGATATTGGTCACAACGCCCAACTTGGTCACAACGCCCACCGACGCCTGTTATAGGAGAGAGCTATCGACGCCACTTAAACCACCGTTTTGGTCATAACGCCCAACTTTGATTTTGGTCACAACGCCCAACTTGGTCACAACGCCCAATTTCGATTTTGGTCACAAAGCCCAATTTGGTCACAACGCCCAATTTTGATTTTGGTCACAACGCCCAACTTGGTCACAACGCCCAATTTCGATTTTGGTCACAACGCCCAACTTGGTCACAACGCCCAATTTCGATTTTGGTCACAACGCCCAATTTCGATTTTGGTCACAACGCCCAACTTGGTCACAACGCCCAACTTTGATTCTGGTCACAACGCCCACTTTTGATTCTGGTCACAACGCCCAACTTGGTCATAACGTCCAAGTTTGATTTTGGTCACAATGCCCAACTTTGATTTTGGACATATCGGCCAGGCGGCACAGAAAGTAAGAAAAATGTGTATCTAAAATGAATAATAATAAATTAAACTTTTAAGATGAGGTAATAGGTAGGAAAATTTTCAAGTTCCCGTAAGTAGTATTAATATTATTTATTTTTCATAATTCAGTGGCGTAATGCGTTGTCCAAAAAGTTTCTAAATTCGGATTATAACATATATAAAGTTGTATTTTTTATATAGAACTCATAGTTAGCTGTGGCATTATGAGAAAACGGATTTTCTCCCATTTCAGTGACATATGTCGTATGGGATCGAATTATTAATTTTCACTACTTTATAGCAACAATTTACAATTTTTAATATTTCGTAGTTTTCTAGTTGAAAACTTGTGCCATTTAGAATATACGTGATTAAACAAAGTTTTTGCGTTGTTTTAATAACAACGTTTGATTGACAGAATTAATCACGTATGATTGTTGCTTATAATATTATAGTGTCCTTCATATATCCATTCATCAGAACATTTTATTGTCCATTAAAACCTCTGCAGTTTCCCAAATTAAAAATGCATTTGCAAAAATGTAAATATCCTACTTCTATACAAAGGAGGTTCGAAAATATGAAAATGATTGAAGAAAAAAGTACTCTTATTTTTCAAAATACACAAAAATGTTAATTGGAAGTATTTGTTATAACATATCTATTAATAATTATTTAACAAACAAGTATGTTAATGAGAACGATTAATAATCGAGACATTTTAATGCGCGAGCGCTAGCGAGCGAGTTAATTGTAGATATTATTAATCGCCGATTAACATACGAGTTAGTTACAATATTCTTCTGTTGATCGTACATTATTAATTTGAAGAAAATCTAATTTTATTCCATGAAAAGAATTTGACACTTAAAGTTTTGACATTAATGGTACCGGGTGACCATAAATGGTTGTGATTTTTTTCTTAGGTTGGCACTGTTTATGTTGGTGACAGTGTAAGTCTATGTCAAATATGAGGTTAGCAGGTTAGGTTTTGAGTCAGTTTGTGTCAAAACTGACGCAAAATCTAACCTGCTAACCTCGAATTTGACATAGACTTACAGTGCCACCAACATAAACAGATTTTTAAAATCGTTTATTAATAAAAAATCATTCATTAATAAGTGTCATTAATAGACGATTCTCTATACATTAATGAAACCCATAAATAGACGATCAACGGAAAAAATTATAATTGATTTTTACCTAATTGTTATTTGGTCCGTTTGTTAATAAATTATTTAAAAATTTGACACAAAAATTAAATTTGTTTGCACTGATTCCGAATCACGTCATATCCTGGTTGCTAAGTGAGGGAAAACTCAGGTTTGACAATACTCGTTTATCGTATCCGTTGATAAGTTAACTTTGAAGTATTTCATTTGGTAATACACAGCGTGGTAAGAAAAAAAATTGGAGAAACCAGAAAAAAATGTTTTCGGAGCAAGTAACTGTGACTTTATGTTTGACACCTACTTTTAACCTCTTTAAATAATATTTTTGTCTATTTTTGTTTTTTGACAATATCTCACTTATTTATAATAGTTATTTAACCAACCAGTGTGTTAATGAAGGCGCTTAATAATCGAAACTGTTTAAAGCACGAACGAGCGAGTGCCTTTAATAGTTGAGATTATTAATCGCCCATTAACAAACGAGTTGATTACAAAATTTTTTCGTTGACCGCAACATCTTTTTTTGTGGCGAAAAATTTGATTAATACAACTAACCTCCATGCAAAATATCATCAAAACGCCAAAATCACAAAAACAGTTAATTAATGAAAAAGAGTGTATTAATCAAAAACAGTGTATTAATAGATTTATTAATCCATCCTTTTTACTTCCTTTTACTATTATAAAGGAAGTATTGGATTCACCCCAAAAATTCGAAATTGAGTTTTCAACAGATCTTCACGTTTTAGAGTCCCCTGATCCCAAAAAACATATTTTTTTTCATTGGTCTGTCTGTCTGTCTGTCTGTCTGTCTGTGTGTCTGTGTGTCTGTCTGTGAACAGAATATCTCAAAAACGAAAAGAGGTATGGCATTGAAACTTCATATATAAGTTTTGTGTACTATGTAGATGAGACAGCAAGCTTTTGAAGAAAATCTCATAACCGGAAGTAGGTGTTTACTCTTGTGATTTTTCAGTTTTTTTCGATTTTTTTAAAAACGGCTCTAACGATTTTTTTTAAATTTTACATTTTTCTTACATTTTTAATGTGTATTGATGTGAGATAGGTGATTTTCCAGTTGAATACTTCTAAAGTGGGTTTCTTTTGTTTCTTTTTCTATTTTTTTTATTAACTCCTATTTTAAATAAAACACCCGGTATATTATTACATTTTTGAATTCACCTTAAAATTCTAGAGAAAATTTGTCTCTTCAACTAACACTCGATTTTGTACCGTTTTTGTAGAATTTGTAATTTTTGAAAATTTTTAACAAATGGTTAAAAATTAAAAATGAAATTTTTGACTAATTATAAGATCACTGTAAAAGGAAGTTGTGTGAGTGTATCACACCAGATTTTTTAAAAAACAGTTAATTAATGCAAAAGAGTGTATTAATCAAAAACAGTGTATTAATGACGCCTATTAATCCATCCCTTTTTAGGAAAAATAATTAATTAAAATTGAAATTAACAAGCGGTCAACGAAAAAAATAGATAAAAGTAATTTGACGTTCTTCTGGCACCTTTTCGATACGAATGCAGTGGGTAGTCAGTAGATGAAATTCATAGTTGTAGGTGGTATCATGAGTAAGAGGATCTTTTTTGGTGGCGGAAAATGTGAACATAAGTAAACAAATGTGTGTGAATACAGTTTACGGACTTGGTATGCGTTAGGCATAAACAGACCTATATGCGATTAACATCTAGTATTCGCAGAATCAAAAAGTTTTGTTTTTAGAACGCATACAAAGCCCATAAACTGTATTCTAGCTCAATGGACTGCCTATGTTCACACTATCCACCACCAATCTGTATAATATAACATATACTGTCCCTCATAAATTTAGCAACCAGGATATTACGTGATTCGAAATCAGTGCAAACAAATTTCATTTTTATGTCAAATTTTTAAGTAATTCGTTTCACTCTGACTGCGCAGTGTACAGGGATAGCAAGTTGCTTAAAACTGAACACGAAGACGTCAATCATAATAAATCCGCCTTTTGTATTGCAATCGGCTTATTTGTTAATACCTTGTTGAAGTAAACCCTTTTTGTCGCTTCTGCGTCAATTTGAAAAGAGCAGCATACAGTATACCTGAGTGGGGTCAACAAGCAGCAACGCAGCAAGCGAAGTTTGCGTTTAAATAACATTGTCGTATGTTCTCTGTACTGCATAGTCAGAGTGAAACGAGCTATAGAGAATAGTATATTAATGACCTTTATTAATGAATGATTTTTTATTAATAAACGATTTTAAAAATTTGTTTATGTTGGTGGAACTGTAAGTGTATGTCAAATTCGAGGTTAACAGGTTAGGTTTTGCGTCAGTTTTGACACAAACTGACTCAAAACCTAACCTGCTAACCTCATATTTAACATAGACTTACAATCTCACCAACATAAACAGTGCCAACCTAAGAAAAAAATCACAACCATTTATGGTCACCCGGTACCATTAATGTGAAAACTTTAAGTGTCAAATTCTTTTCATGGAATAAAATTAGATTTTCTTCAATTTAATAATGTACGATCAACAGAAGAATATTGTAACTAACTCGTATGTTAATCGGCGATTAATAATATCTACAATTAACTCGCTCGCTAGCGCTCGTGCATTAAAATGTCTCGATTATTAATCGTTCTCATTAACATAGTTGTTTGTTAAATAACTATTAATAGATATGTTATAACAAATACTTCCAATTAACATTTTTGTGTATTTTGAAAAATAAGAGTACTTTTTTCTTCAATCATTTTCATATTTTCGAACCTCCTTTGTATAGAAGTAGGATATTTACATTTTTGCAAATGCATTTTTAATTTGGGAAACTGCAGAGGTTTTAATGGACAATAAAATGTTCTGATGAATGGATATATGAAGGACACTATAATATTATAAGCAACAATCATACGTGATTAATTCTGTCAATCAAACGTTGTTATTAAAACAACGCAAAAACTTTGTTTAATCACGTATATTCTAAATGGCACAAGTTTTCAACTAGAAAACTACGAAATATTAAAAATTGTAAATTGTTCTGATAAAATGGATATATAAAGGACACTATAATATTATAAGCAACAATCAAACGTGATTAATTCTGTCAATTAAACGGTGGTATTGTAACAACGCAAAAACTTTGTTTAATCACGTATATTCTAAATGGCACAAGATTTCAACTAGAAAACTACGAAATATTAAAAATTGTGAATTGTTGCTATAAAGTAGTGAAAATTAATAAATCGATCCCATACGACATATGTTTCATAATGCCACAGCTAACTATGAGTTCCATATAAAAAATACAACTTTATATGTTATAATCCGAATTTAGAAACTTTTTGGACAACGCATTACGCCACTCAATTATTATGAAAAATAAATAATATTAATACTACTTACGGGAACTTGAAAAATGTTCCTACCTATTACCTCACCTTAAAAGTTTAATTTATTATTATTCATTTTATTTTCTGTGCCGCCTGGGCGATATGTCCAAAATCAAAGTTAGGCGTTGTGACCAAAATCAAACTTGGGCGTTATGACCAAGTTGGGCGTTGTGACCAGAATCAAAAGTGGGCGTTGTGACCAGAATCCAAAGTGGGCGTTGTGACCAGAATCAAAGTTGGGCGTTGTGACCAAGTTGGGCGTTGTGACCAAAATCGAAATTGGGCGTTGTGACCAAGTTGGGCGTTGTGACCAAAATCGAAATTGGGCGTTGTGACCAGAATCAAAATTGGGCGTTGTGACCAAGTTGGGCGTTGTGACCAAAATCGAAATTGGGCGTTGTGACCAAGTTGGGCGTTGTGACCAAAATCGAAATTGGGCGTTGTGACCAGAATCAAAATTGGGCGTTGTGACCAAGTTGGGCGTTGTGACCAAAATCGAAATTGGGCGTTGTGACCAAGTTGGGCGTTGTGACCAAAATCGAAATTGGGCGTTGTGACCAAGTTGGGCGTTGTGACCAAAATCAAACTTGGGCGTTATGACCAAGTTGGGCGTTGTGACCAGAATCAAAAGTGGGCGTTGTGACCAGAATCCAAAGTGGGCGTTGTGACCAGAATCAAAGTTGGGCGTTGTGACCAAGTTGGGCGTTGTGACCAAAATCGAAATTGGGCGTTGTGACCAAGTTGGGCGTTGTGACCAAAATCGAAATTGGGCGTTGTGACCAGAATCAAAATTGGGCGTTGTGACCAAGTTGGGCGTTGTGACCAAAATCGAAATTGGGCGTTGTGACCAAGTTGGGCGTTGTGACCAAAATCGAAATTGGGCGTTGTGACCAAGTTGGGCGTTGTGACCAAAATCGAAATTGGGCGTTGTGACCAATTTGGGCGTTGTGACCAAAATCAAAGTTGGGCGTTATGACCAAAACGGTGGTTTAAGTGGCGTCGATAGCTCTCTCCTATAACAGGCGTCGGTGGGCGTTGTGACCAAGTTGGGCGTTGTGACCAATATCGATTTTGGGCGTTATGACCAAGTTGGGCGTTATGACCAAGTTGGGCGTTGTGACCAAAATCAAAATTGGGCGTTGTGACCAAGTTGGGCGTTGTGACCAAAATCGAAATTGGGCGTTGTGACCAAGTTGGGCGTTGTGACCAAAATCGAAATTGGGCGTTGTGACCAATTTGGGCGTTGTGACCAAAATCAAAGTTGGGCGTTATGACCAAAACGGTGGTTTAAGTGGCGTCGATAGCTCTCTCCTATAACAGGCGTCGGTGGGCGTTGTGACCAAGTTGGGCGTTGTGACCAATATCGATTTTGGGCGTTATGACCAAGTTGGGCGTTATGACCAAGTTGGGCGTTGTGACCAAAATCAAAATTGGGCGTTGTGACCAAGTTGGGCGTTGTGACCAGAATCGAAGTTGGGCGTTATGACCAAATTCTGAGTTGGGGTTTGTGACCAGTGGGCGTTGTGTCCAGGCCCCTGTCGGCCCACGTTTAATCTAAATCACAGTCACTGTATTTGAAGTTAAACGCCGCGAACTTCAATTACAACTTACGCTCGACCTTCGGACCCTCCCGAATTGCGATAAACGAGAAAGCTCTGCGATGCGCCAGTTCCCGTGGGAACCGCTCCAAAGCAGTCCCACCTAGAACCCACTGGAAGATATCCCAGCTCCTACAAACTCTAGAGCAAGATGCTTGTCCTGGTAGAGGCACATGAGACCAGCATTTGAACCATCAGCATTAAGCTCCAAAGAGTAGCTTAAGTTTCGAAACCGTCACACAGATCAGATCTGAGCTCTTCTAGTTCAATGCTGCCCGCAGTCTCGCCGCCCGTCCAACAGTTCTGAGTTTTGATCCCAGATTTTCTCCTGAAAAATCCTCTTCGAAACTGGCCAGCCTTCTCACCTAACCGCTTTTGGTGATGAGCTATTCTGCAGCACCGGGTTGTTCACGTAGGCTCCCACTCCGACGAGTTTTATTTCACGAAAATAAACATTTAAGGAGCGCTTAATGTTTAATGTGGCGTCACCAGCTGGTATTGCAATTTATAATATTCTATATTGAGAAATTTTAATGTGTTAACTTTCTGCTAAATGGGTTTCGCTAACGACTAAAGTATCTAAATTTTGCCTAGCTAGAAAAGCCATTATAGACACCCAACATTATTTTCCATTTAGCGCAAATAAAATTATGAAAATATCAGCATTTTTTATTTACAATAGGTAGTTAATATTGAGACTTCTAACTAATATAAAGTTGCATCTATAAAATAAACAGCATATTGTCTTTTGACTAATTTGCATTCCATGATATTTGCAGCTAGTCATGTTAAAGCGAGACGTGAAAAGTAGCAAGTATTTTTCGAGGCACAAAGTGTCGTCGCGTACAATGCACGGTCTTTATTGCTTTTAGCTGAAATACGACGTTCTCATAAATGCTCAACAGCCCAATTAGTGTGCATTTGGTAACTGCAATAATTGAAAACTCTACTGATGAGTGCACCACTTTGAAATGTTTCAACCACATTTTAACGTTTCAATTCCGCAAGTGCAATGGGTTGATATTTAAATGCTAAAACGTAGGGAAGTGCATAATTTGTGCTCGCAGTTGTATTATTGCATGTTAGAATCAATTTTACTAAAAAGGCTCTTTTGCGAAATACACAATTCGTCTATCTTCCACTTCATTTCTTTGCACTGAATATGCTTAGTTAATTGTTTTCAGAGGTGAGGAATTAATTGCTAGTACTGCGTGTTAGAAATTGTTTGCTTATCAACAAGCACCAATTTGCATAGCAGGGCAATTAGTCCATCTACGAGATGAATATAATTTTTTACTGCTGCAACTTGTTGAATGCGAAAAACACACAATGTGTAATAATAAAGTGTCCTAATATTGTAGACCAAATCGTTGTAACCAGGAGTTGCTCATAAATTGTGGCCACTAACGGGCCTCCTTCTAAAATCCCACTTACTTTAAATGCACGGCTACGCAACAGTTTCAGCATATTTTTAATACACTGCATAGTTGTATCGTACTTGATGGATACCCACCGGTACTATTTAAAGCTCTCTTATTGAATTACTTACAATTCGGTCACAATTGGTGATTAGGAGTAATCAGTGGCAGGATCCACAAATTTTTAGAACCAGTTTTCTCGGCTTCAGGCAACCGCAACAAAACTCAAAACTCGTTCTGCTGGTAAAATATATTTAGGTATGCTCCCAGGAAATGTAATTGTTATATATAATTACTTTAGAAGTTATAGAAAACTGTTCTATTCAGAATTAACATGATCAAGAAATATATTTTTTTGTATTCGCTCCCCAAACTGGTTACTTTGGAAACTGTCTAGAGTCCTCAAAATGGCCATTTAGAGGCCTTGTACTTAAAGTCGTCATGGCAACATTTTAGGGGACTCAAACATTAGTTGCCATGGCGACTTTAAGTACAAGGCCTCTAAATGGCCATTTTGAGGATCCGAGACGGTTTCCAAAGTAACCAGTTTTGGGAGCGAAATGGTTATTTAACCAACAAGTGTGTTAATAAAGGTGATTAATAATCGAGAGATTTTAACGCGTGAGCGAGTGGAGCGAGCGAACGCGTTAATGAGCGAGATTATTAATCACCGATTAACATAAGAGTTGGTTACAAGACTTTTCCGTCAATCGTACGTTTATTAAAATCCATCAAAAATATTTATTAGTTTTGACATTTCAGATACATTTGACGTTTAGTACGTATGGTTGCCGATGCCGGAACAATTTTGCGGCAATTAAAACACTTGGCGGTTGGAAATCCACCTCTGTTGCCGAATGATACATTGAAAACTCGATAGGTATAAAATACAAACTGCCACAAAGATATTGAGCGAAGCGTTTTCTAATGTAAATATTTATATTAATAAATCCACGGAATAATTTAACCTTTAGTTTTGACATTTCAGATACATTTGACGTTTAGTACGTATGGTTGCCTATATAAAATCATTGCGAAAACGGGTCTATTAATGCATGATTTTTTAGACAAAATCATGCATTAATGAGTCGATATATAAACGATTGACGGAAAAATACATTTTCGTGCGGCCTCCTAATATAATTCCGCGTTAATGGTGATTGAAACTTCATATTATAATGTTTGGAGAGCTAATACAAAAAAACGTTGTATGCAACACGTCCTCAAATGGCTTTAGAGGACTCATCTTCATATTACGGACTCGGCTGCGCTTCACTCCGCCTCGTTCGGAAACATTACGACTCGTCCCCTAAAGCCTTGCTTTGAGGACTAGTTACATAAAGTACTATTATGATTAACTTTGTAATAGTTTGTTCCAATCTGTCGTTTAACTTGTAGCAAAAGTAAAATATTATAGACACGAATGTATTAAAATATAAACATGAACAAAATTAAATAGAACTACAGAAAGAGCCCTGAAACTAGCAGAGTCAATATTAATATTAAAGAAATTAATAAAAAATATCAAGTGTAATTTACTACTACTGAAAAACTAAGTTCAGATAAATCACCTTACGCTGATCAATTAGTACAAACACCAAATAATTAATAAATGCGAGGGAACAATGCAACCAGAGGAAATGTGTTCGACTATTCACAATTAGAAAAAGAAGAGTAATGCGCAATGAGAATATATATTATAGAAACCACCAAAGATTAGCCCTGCGCAGAGCCGGATTTAGGGTAGTCAGAGCCCTGGGGCTAAGTAAGAAAAACCGCCCCCTTCAAATTTAAAAATGAATTAGTCTTAGAATTAAATGTATTACAAGAAACTTAACATTTATGTTATCTAACAAATTATAACATAAATATATTCTTAATAAACTATTGAACATAACATAATACACATGATAAAGTAATTTCAAAATAAATTTTTCATGATACAATACAAATATTCTAATTTTTATAATTCAAAATACAGATAACATTAATAATTAAAATGAAGATGATTTTTCAGTGCAACCTTTGCCGTCTTGTTTTTTTATCAGCAAAAACGTCAATAATGTCAGAAAAATCACATTCTGCAGTCAATTCATTTTCAATGTATAAAAGTGATAAACTTTGCAAATTTTCTTGGGGTAAACTACTTCGTACGTAGGATTTTACTCTTTTTAACGCAGAAAATGATCTTTCTGCTGAGCAGTTTGTCATCGGTAGCGACAAAAATATTCTGAGTGCGGTTTCCAAATTTGGAAATGTCCCAACAATTTTCTTATCGCGTATATATTTTAATAAATTTAGTGCAGAAGTTGAACTGATGTTTGTTTGCGTCAGGAACTGTTTAAACATGACGCACTCTTCTATTAAATCATCATCGAAATCACGTACATACCTTTGTACTAACTTGGTGGCATTACTTCGAATATTATGTTCCAATGTACTTAAATTAACCAAAAAACTGAAACTATCAAACACTTCTATATAAACTTGTTTTCTTCGTTGGAGTTCATTCTTTAACTTATCTAGTATCATAAAGTAAACATTAATTCTATAATGATCACTAGCTTCAAATACAGTCTCATCCCTTCCTTCATCAAACTGCCTTTTCCTTATTTTCTGTCTTTTCTCTTGATATGTTTCACAAGATGACAGTTTCTTCCCTTCCGTTTCAAATTTTTTAAATGAGTCGTTGTTTCGTTAGTCCAGTCGTTGAAGGTAAAAATATGCTATTACCTCAGAATTCTTTGAACCTTGGTCGATTGACGTGAAATTTGGTGAGTGGTTAGGAGATGGTTCAAGGAGCAAAAGTGACATAGCGCCGATGTGCGCTTTTACCCTGAGAGTGGATGCCACCCCTTCTCGGGGGTAGAAATTGTTCACTCAAAATAACCCCGGAAATGGATATAGGGACAAATTCTAAGTAAAAAATTTTCTATATAGTTTTTCCGATAGATTGATATTTTTCGAGCTATTCGCGATTGAAGACTTAGATTTTTCGTGATAAAAATCAATGTTTTCGGACGGTTTTTCGCGAATAAGTCGAAAACTTCGCATTCTATCAAATAAATTGTAATGACCAAAAATAAAGCTTAGAAAACAACAAAGAGATTGTTTTTTTATGAATGATCTAGGTCCAAAATAAAAGAAGTTATGGCTCGTTGAAGAAGATTTTTTTTTGCAACAACTTTGTTCCAAGTAATCAACGTTAATTAACGAAAAACTGATGCATTTTTCGGGAAAAACTTATAAAACATCTTTTGTAGTGATTGAAAAGACCTTTAAAATGAGCACTGTTAAAAGTCGATTGCATTATAACTAAGCGAGTTACGATGCAAAAACGGTGGGTCACTCAAATTTTTGGAAAAAAAGAGCATTAAAACCCCAGCCATTCCACCAGAATTGATATTGACCATTATCCCTTTACAAATTGCTTTACTTTAGAATTACTCATGTAATTCAAAAGTTTTTCGACATGCTCAGACTTTGCATATTCAAAAAGTAAAGGGTTGAAGGGCTCGGGAGGGGTGGTCCGCGCACTATAATGCAAACTGCTAACATTTATATCTCCGTTATTCTTTTTCCTACAGAAATTTAAAAAAAACTAAAATGTTCGTTAAGAAAAAATCCACATTTTTGTACTACATTATTTTTTACGTTTTTTTCTTTAGTTTTAGGTATTTTCAAAATAAGGTATTTTTTTAAGAAATTTGAAAAATACGTTTTCCATTTTCATCATATTTTTTTCGAAAAATACGCATTCTAACCCGCCCAAACTTTTGGATTACATAAGTAATACTAAAATAAAGTAGTTTGTAAAGAGATAATGGTCAATATCAATTCTAGTGGAATGGCTGGGGTTTTATCACCTAATTTTTTTTTCAAAAATTCCAGTGGCCCACCGTTATTGCATCGTAACTCGCTTAGTTATAATGCAATCGACTTTTAACAGTGCTCGTTTTAAAGGTCTTTTCAATCACTACAAAAAATGCTCTATAAGTTTTTCCCGAAAAATGCATCGGTTTTTCGTTAATTACTTCGTTGATTACTTCGAACCAAGTTGTTGCAAAAAAAATCTTCTTCAACGAGCCATAACTTCCCTTATTTTGGACCTAGAGCATTCATAAAAAAACCAATCTCTTTCCTGTTTTCTAAGCTTCCATTTTGGTTATTGCAACTTATTTGATAGAACGCGTTTTCGACTTATTCACGAAAAACCGTCCAAAAACGTACATTTCTATCAAAAAAAATTATAGTTTTCAATCGCGAATAGCTCAAAAAATATCGATCTATAGAAAAAACTATATAGAACATTTTTTACTTAGAATTTGTCCCTCTATCCATTTCCGTGGTTATCTTGAGTGAACAATTTCTACCCCCGAGAAGAGGTGGCATCCATTCTCAGGGTAAAAGCGCACATCGGCGCTATGTCACTTTTGCTCCTTGAGCCATCCCCTAACCACTCACCAAATTTCACGTCAATCGATCAAGGTTCAAAGAATTCGGAGCGGAAAACCTTCAACGACTGGACTACGTATGCTATCGACATATTTTATAAGTGATTCAAATAACGCTGATACTACATTTACATCAATTTCGATTTTCTGTATACTCATATTTACTGCGTTTATCTTTGATAAAATATTATTCCAAAATACGACTAATAAACCTATTTCCAGAGAATTAAAACTATTTACAAGTCCATGGGCTTCTGTTTTTGTTAACCTATTGTTATGTATGTCTTCCCATATGTAAATGAATGCGTTTTTGAATTTGTCATAACCGTGGTAGATTACTTTAAGCGAATCAGCCCTAGCAGACCAACGAGTACCTGACAACTTTTTTGGTAACAAGAAACTATTTTCTTTACATATTTTTTTTACAATATCCCACCTAGATGTTGACGATGCAAAGAATGTGTATACATTTTGCAGAAATATAAAAAATCTTGACACTTCAGAACAACATTCTGCCGCACAGGTCCCAACTAGATTTAAAGAGTGCGCTGCGCAAGGTATGTACACAGCAGAATTGTTCAGGTTATAGATACGTTTCTGTAAACCTGAGTACATTCCTGACATATTAGCAGCATTATCGTAAGACTGTCCCCTGCAGTCATTAATATCAATATTATGCCCTACGTTACTCATAAATGTTATAAATCGTTCGACAGGTTCACCAACATCATTGACATATCTAAGAATTATACTTAACTGGTCGACTGTTGACACATCAGGTGTGGAATCGACGATTATACAATAATATTTAGATTCTTTTACTTCTTTTAAAATTTTCCGCATTACAGTTTCTCTAAGTATCTGAATAAGTTCGTTATACGTTGTTTTTGACAAGTAGGAAGTTTTTCTGGAACCAGGATTGCCAAGTTTTTCAATATGATTCCTTAAAAACGGGTCAAACTCAGACACTAGTTCTATTCCACCTAGAAAATTTCCATTACGCACGGAACCTATAACTTCTTCACTTCCTCGCAATGGGAGACCACGAATTACTAAATATTTTACCACAGCCACCACACGTTTTAGTACATCAATCCAATACTGTTTTTCTTTTAAATAGTGACTAGCAAGATTTGAGTCAACCCGACCAGACTCTGAACTTCTTTTCACGAATACAGCAATATTATTTTTATGAAATTTTGATTGTTCATGTTGATTTAGAAAGCGATCCTCGTGTTTCCAGTCATTCCATCCAACTATTAACGCATTGTTGTGATACTCTCTTTCATTTCCCATTCCAAAAATTTTACAGGGTAAACAATACATTTGTCCACTGCTCGTAGAATAAACTAGCCATTCGCGCCTTTTACGCTCACCATTAATTAATTTTTACATATAATCTCATAAGAGCATTAATTTTTTCCGGAATTTTTTTTGAGTACGTTCCAACAACGTCGTATTCATTTGCCCGAGCGGGACGCGAGGGCAAATTAGGACGTTGTTGGAATGCACGAAAAGTAATTTCCGGATATGAATTAATGCTCGAATGCAGATTCGGTAAGAAAATCGTAACGACACAAACCCTAAAAAGAAGCAATATTTACCTACAAAAAATTTCCAAGAAATTTTTTAGTTGTCTTGGTTACTGCTCGTGAACTAATTTTTCTATTGGTCATTAATGCGTGTCGTACGATTTTCCATAAAACATTCCTTTTGAAACGTAACGACTTTGATTTTTATATATCATTTTGGATGTAGAAAAATATAACGTATTTAAGTCCTGGACGTTTGAACTAAATTTTTTGCAAATATGTAAAATTAAATCGGCGTCTATAGTGTGCCAAGTTGCAGGATCAAAATAGTCTATTACTTGTGAAGAAGTGGATGATTCGCATAATTCACTAATTTTGTCACTGTCATTAGGATTTTCTGGATTTTCATTTATTACTGCCGCATTAGAAACCGAATCCAAACTCTGTTTGCCTAATTTGCATAAACGATTAAGTATTTATTAATAAATGCATTATTAATTATTACCTATTATTCGTTGCTCCTCTTCACAGGATTTGTTAATTAAAGATGTAGATGCTGTAACTGGAACGCTGGGACTGACATTGGCACCAGAAACAGCGAAAAATTAGTCTAATTTAAGAATTTTTGACAAAACCTGCGTAGCTCTATCATCTTTTATTTTATTTAATTTTCTTCTCTGTGCCCCACTAAGTTTTTTGGTGCTCATATTCGTTTATTTTTATTAGGTATTAATCTCACAATTTATAAAAATGCAGTAGGTTAATTAGTATCACTTCGTGGCTTTGTGCGTTAACACCGTCGCGCCGCGCCGTCGCTATTGCAATAAGTCGCATAGATGAAGTTTGCAGTTTTGCAGCGATGATAAAGATAAAGAACCCATAAAACGCCCACCTGTCCAGACGAGGAGACACGTCAGCGTCCAGACACGATTCTCCTAACGCGGCGTCGAACCCTGGGTTTCCATAGTACTTATAAGGCTATTTAAAATTATATCGATAACCGTCGTGGTCGTTAAAATACAGCTCTGTGATGCATTTTTATATTGATATTTTTTGCTACGTTCTTTTTGTTACCAATTTTATATTGTTTAGCTTTAGTTAAGTTTTTTAACTATTCGTAAATATCGCAGGCGCCCCCTTAGCTGTGGCGCCCTGGGGCTAACATCGAATTTGACATAGACTTACAGTGCCACCAACATATTATTCAAACAAAAAATATTTCAAAGCCAAGCTTGATTTCATTTTCGTTTGCTCACATGTTAGTTTAAGTCACATAAGCGCGTAGTCACAAAACGTCATCTGTCAAATAATACTTGGGAAGACTTGTTAATTTTTTCGACTTTTTATCACTAGGTTTTCAAGTTATTATTTACGATTTGATACAAATTATGTCTATGAAAGGTAAAACGTTACGTTCGCAATCTCAGCAGCTCTTGTTAAATTTATTGGATTACTTCGAACGAGAGAAAGAAAATGGGGGCATCTAGTTCTATTGTGATGCGCACAAGAGGTAAATAAAACATAATTCAATTAATTATATTTCACATCCATCGTTTAATTATTTTTAGAGGGCAGCGGAAGCTCTAAGGATTAGTTTTTATACTGTGAAAAGAGTTAAGAGTCGTTCTAGTATGAATTCAGTTTTATGTAACCCTGGCAAGAAAAAACCACGTAAAAAGTTAAAAATCTACTGATTCACCGGATTCCTCGAAAATGGTTATAGGGGACACCATATACACGATGTATTCGAAAAAAAGCACGTTACCATCAATTCACCGAATACTGAAGTGAGAGAAAGCCATAGTTTACTCAGTAACACCAGCTTAAATCGAGTTCTACATGATATCGGTGTTAAATTCAAGAGAGATGATAACCGTAGAGAACTGAAAAAGAAAATATTGCTATTATGCGGCTCCAGTTTTTAAAACGTTTCATGACGAATCTAAATTCACCTCACCCGCTGCAATAAAATAATGTAATAGTAATTTACGATACAAGTAACGTTATCAAGCTTTTTACATTAGAGAGAATAGTTTGAATGAACGAGCGACGTTAGGAGCGAGTTCTTTAAAATTCTCGAGTAATGTAGAAAGCAGATAACGTTACGTATATCGTAACACGGTTTATTTTATCCTAAAATACTAATCTTCTAAAAAAATTGGAAAAATGGTTATTAATGACACTTATAACAACGAGTGGTGGTTTTCCTAGTAAGATAAAAACTCAATACTGTATTGTTGGTAGCACTGTCAGGTTATGTAAAATTTGAGATTTTCAGGTTAAGTTTTGCGTCAATTTGTGTCAAATAACAAACAAAGCCTAACCTACTAACATCGAATTTGACATAGACTGACAATACACTTCAGTGCTGTCAACATGAGATTAAATGCTAATAAAGTATCGTTATGTTATTTTTCTTAACAACACTAGTGCTGTTAAATGCATCTTAACGCAACTCGTTGCTAAGGAGTTATTGTCAAAATAACATAATAGGATAAAATAAATATATTAATAATTACAATTTTTAATCACTATCACCACTTAAACTAGAGTCACTTGAATCGTTGCCAACATAAATGATTAGTTCATCAACAGTTACATCTAAAATCCTTTCACGCTCATACCAAGTCCACATTTTCTCTTCAATGTGATGTACACAATTACTCCACACATCTTTGGTACATTGTTCTAATGGTTCCTTTCACATTGCAAGAACTCGATCAACGATCATCACCATAACCATCCCTGCTGATGTGATCATTGTAATATTGTGTTGCATGTGTCCATATTAATTCAATGGTATTGAATTCACAATAATATCGTGGTAGACGTAAAACATCATGACCATAACTTTTCAGTAATCCATTTACTTCATAGCGTTTTTCTTTTCTGTGAGATTTGGCTAGTACGAGTAATTCACTTTTAAATGAAGTTGGATCGTGATTAATGGACTTTGTATTCAACCATTCTATGATATCGTCTTTCTTCCAGGAAGTTGAGGGAGTTATTTCTATCAAAACAGAATGGTAAGGAGCATTTTCCATTATTATCATTGAAGGCTCATCCAAATTATTAATTAAATGGTTAATGAGCCACTTTTTAAAGGTGTCTGAATTCATCTCCCCATGATAGTCATTTTTTAAAGATTTTGTTGCAAATAATAGGGATGAGTTTTCGAAAAACCCTAATTTATACCCAGCATTAACCACAATAAATAGCCTGTTGTAATACAAGTGCGGAAAAGAGATCATTGCAAAACCAGTACGAAAGTTGGAGCGCGAGAGTTAGCCAATCGTACGCGTTTTGCAATGGCTCTTTCCACACGTGTATTACACTATTTTTTCTACTACCACAAGAAAAATTTAATTTATCTCTATTGTAAAATTTCTACATTTGTCTAAATATCTATTATATTAGTCCCAATTTGATCAAGCGACTTATACGGTTGCTACGGACACTAGTAAACGACGCAAATTAAATTTGACGTTTTGTGAGTTTCCTGCAATTTTTAAGCCGAATTTCCAATAAAAACTAAAAATGGACGAATTTGAAGGTGAAAATGGTAGCGAAATGGTTTCTAATACTCCACCACATGTTTCTGAAGCGGTCAAGACTGCATGCCTGGAATTAGTACCTCAAAAATCCCGACGACGCCGACGTTATATCAGAGAATACGACACTTTTAAGGAGTGGTGCACTAAAGAAAAGGTAACAAAGAAAACGGAAAATGCTCTATTGGCTTATTTTGCTGAAAAATCAAGACACTTGAGAGCATCGACAGTTTGGTCTTCTTATTCCATGTTAAAGAGTTCTTTGATTGTTGAAGAAAATTTGGATATCTCAAAGTTCCCGAAGCTTATTTCTTTGTTAAAACGTAAATCAGTGGGCTATAGGGCGAATAAATCATTTACTTTTACGAGAAACGAGATAAGCAACTTCATTACTGAAGCTTTAGACGATTCGTTTTTAATGATGAAGGTAAATAAAAGACAATTATATTTTACATATATTTTAATCATCCCATTGGGGCAAGCAGACCTGCTCATGACCTTGCATGGCCATGGCCTGGTTTTAATAATTAACGAATTTTAAACTTGTTTTAATTGTGTCTGTGTATTTTAAAGTGTTATTACGCCATTCAGTAGTACTCAATGTGCTTCTGTTGTTTCACAAAAATGCGGCTTTACCACCCTCTTTATACCTGTTAAAATATAAATTTTTATCAACACATGTTAACAACTGTAAGGTTATGCCCTAGTATTTTTCGGTGTCATCGATAATAGAATAAAGTATTCTGAAAAGTCTGACAAGATACAATGTGGTTTTAATTTCCTGTAACCAATCAAGCTCTGAATATTGTGCCCAGTGCTGTGGGTGGATTCTCATCCGTTCCCAGCCAACATCTTAAACTATTATATATATATATATATATATATATATATATATATATATATATATATATATTATCGTAACACCCTTCTACCAATGGTTACCTTTACATTTTTAACAAATTAAATTACATTTACTTGTAGATACATAATATTTCCTAAACTCAACTTTCACTGCTTACAACTAATCAAACTAACTCAAAACTACTTTGTGTAGATAAAATTAAGTTCTTATTTACCTCTAAACTTTAACTTTGAGCGTCACTTTCACCCACAATAATTTTAATTTTGGTGCACAAACGAACTCCACTCTTTTTTATTTTTCGCCACGCCACTTGCTTCTTTCAATGTTTTTCCTTTCTTGCCTAATATTTTCCCACTACATCATCCCACGTTTCTCTTGCCCTTCCTTTGTCCCTTTTTTTGATGACTTTTGAGTTCCATACTTGCTTAACCTGTCTGCTGTCTCCCATACGTTGTAGGTGGCCCCACCAGCTGAGTTGTCTCTTCTCTATAAATTGGTGTATTGGTTCGATTCCTAATTCTTCCCTCACTACATCATTCCTTATCCTATCTTTTAATGTTATCCCTTTAACTCTCCTCAGATATCTCATCTCTGTTGCTTGTATTTTACTTCTTATCCTTGATGATGGGACCCACGTCTCGCATCCATAAGTAAGTATAGGCCTATATATTGTTTTGTATATATTCATTTTTGTTTGTTGTGTCACCTCTTTTTTATTAATAAACTTGTCTTTCATTGCATAGTATATTTTGTTGGCTTTTTCTATTCGCTTTAAGAGATCTAATTCCTGTCTTCCCGTTTCTTCTATAGTAACTCCTAAATATTCGAAATGTTCTACTTGCTCTATGTCTTTACCTTCTATTTGAATTTTTATTGTGCCAGGTTCCTTTGCTATTACCATCACTTTAGTCTTGTCTGTATTTAATTTCATGTCATGTTCTTTTAGGATTTCATTCCAAATCTGTAGGTTAGTTTGTAGGTCCCTTTCATTTGCTGCCATTATTGCAACGTCATCTGCAAATGCACATTCTGCTATCTCCACTACTTGCAAATTTCTATATCCTAGTTTGAGCTTTTTGACACTTTTGTTACATTCTTTTATGATGTCATCCATGAATACCGTGAACAGCACTGGGCTCAGAACTCCTCCTTGTCGAAGTCCTTCCTTTGTCTCAAAACTTACTGATCTATTATTTCTGCTGATTACGTAATTGGCGTTGTTTTTGTATAAACTTTTGATCGCAGCTATCAAGTTATCGTCGACGTTTCTTCTGGCCAAGCTTTTCCACACCATATTTCTATTCACTCTATCGAATGCTTTGTTCAAGTCTATGAACGCAATTAACATCTTTATATTGTACTTAACTGATCTATCTATTATCTGTTTTATTGTGAATATATGATCTTGTACACTAAATCCTTTTCTAAATCCACTTTGCGATTGTGATAGCGTTTTCTCAATTTTTCCCTTTAATCTTCTTTCTAAAATTCGTTCGTAAATCTTCATGGGTATACTTAGTAGGGTAATTCCTCTGTAGTTGTCACACTTAGTTCTATCTCCTTTTTTATGAATTGGCAGTATTTTCCCTATTTCCCACTCTCTAGGTATTGTTTTTTCCCTCCAAACTTTGTTATAGATAGTCAGTAATAACTTTTCTCCGTCTTCACCCATGTTCTTTATCATCTCTGCCTTGATTTGGTCATGTCCAGCTGCTTTGCCGGCTTTTATACTTTTTATTGCTTCTCTCATTTCTTGCATCCCTATTTTTCCGGTATCTTCATTTTCTGCTCTCTTAATGTCCATTTTCCTTATTTTTTCATCTTTTTGTTCTTCCTCTTTTCTCTCCTTTTTGTTACCTGTCGGGTTCAGCAGCTCTTCAAAATACTCCCTCCATCTTTCCATAATTTCCTGTTCATCTACTAAGATTTCGCCTCGCTTATTTTTTATCTTACCCTCATACAATGGTTTACTGTTTCGTACTGATTTTAATACTTTATAAAACTGTTTCTGGTTCTCCTTGCTATTTTTCTCCAATGTCTCTCCAAATTCTTTCCATGCATCTTGTTTAGCTTGTAGCACTAAGTCTTTAACTGTTGTTCTTTGTTCTTTATATTTTTTATAAGTCTCTTCACTTCTGTTATTTAAGTATTTCTATATTTCTTTTTTGATCTTAACCTGTTTCTTGATATTGTCGTTCCACCATGCTGTTTGTTTTTTGGTGTTTGTTGTTCTGATTGTTCCACACACTTCTGTTGCTGTTTCTAGGATTATATTTTTGAACGTTCCCCACAACTGTTCTAAATTTGTTTCCCTTACACTTGCTTGCATTTCTCTTATTTTTCTATTAACACTCTCTTTGTATCTATTCCTTGTTACTTCATTAGTCAGTTTATAGGTTTTTATTGTTTGGAATTCTACTTTCTTGGCTGTCTGTTTTCTTACATCTTCAAGATTAATTTCTTCTCTTTCTACTTTTGCCACTAGTAAATAGTGGTCACTAAATATTTCTGCTCCTCTTCTAACCTTAACATCCTTCACTGCTTTTCTGTTATCCATCTCTACTAGTATATAGTCTATTATAGATCTTTCCTTCCTGCTCGGCACTTCTCTTGTAAACTTGTGTATGTCTTTATGTTTATAGAATGTGTTTGTTATTACTAAGTTATTTAATGTGTAGTAGTCTATTAGCCGTTCTCCATTGTTATTTTTCGCTGTTTCGCCAAATTTTCCTATTACTTTTATATTTTTATTTTCATTTGTTCCCACTCTGCTATTTAAATCTCCTGTTACAAAAATATTTCCTTTGCTGTTTTCCGTTATTTCCGTTAGTTCTTCCCAGAATTTATCCTTGTTCTTCTTAGAATCATTCTCGTTGGGACCATATGCTACTATTATTGTTATTTCCTTTCCATTTACTTCTTTTAGTTCTACCGTTAGCATTCTCTCATTCCAGCCCTTCCAGTTTTGAATGTTTAGTGTATCATTTTCCTTGATTATACAACCGACTCCTGCTGCTGCTCTTTTGTCCTCTGCTACTCCGCTGTAAATGAGTACGTGCCCATCTGTCAGTTTCATTATTCCTTTGCCTTTCCTTTTGGTCTCCGTTATTGTTAATACATGTAGTTTTGCCTTTACAAATTCATTTATTAGTTCGTTTTCTTTTCCAGATAAACTTCTAGTGTTCCTGGTTCCAGGTCGCCAGTTTCCATATTCTGTTAGTTTTATTTGATTTTGGTATTTCATTATTTTTGATTAAATCCATTTGCCTACTCCGAATCCTTTTTCCATTGCTTTTGTCGTCTTCTTTGTAATCCGTGCCCTGTAATATTAATAGTTTTTTGGTATTTGTCTTGAAAATTTTATAGGTCGTTTTTCTTCTTTGCTGGACGTTTCTTACGGTGATCTCTCTTCCACTGTTCTAGCACCTTTTTTTTTATGTATCATCGTTTTGTTCTTCGACTAACTGTTCTGCCTTGTAGCTTTCCCCATTTACTACCAGCCTGTTGTATACTACATACGCTCTATTTCCAGTTTCTCTTTCTTTTTTCATATGTTGTATTAAAATTTTTCTTTCTTCTTGTATTTTCTTTGGGAAATCTTCCGATATGTAAACTCTAATTCCCTTCAATTTTCTAGTAGACTTTAGGATTTCTATCTTTCTACTATTAGAGTTTAATTCTATCAGTATCGGTCTTCTTTGATCATCTCTGTATCTCCCTAGTCTAAATATCTCTTTTTCCATGTTAATTTTTATCTCCATGTCGCGTAACAGGGATCTAGTTTTTTCCTTTAATTGTAGTTCTACTTCCTCCTTTGTATCCTGTATTCCATGTATTATCAATTTATTTTTTCTTACTTCCTTTTCTAGTTTAAACTTTATACAAACTAAAATAAAAAATGCCCAAGAATTATTGACAAACCCGAGTATCGACCTAATGCTCAATCTGAGTCTACTTCCAGTGGATCAGCTGATGTTATTGGTTACTATAATAATAATAATGTTGCAGAGAACATTCCTGTTGCAATTCTTGAGAATCAGTTACAACTAAATCAAGCAACAGACCAAAATGTGTTTAATTCCATTCTTAATTTGAATGTAACTAATTGTACGTCGTGCGTGTTTAATTTTAATATTAAAAATTAATAATTACTACTAGTTACTACTATCTTAAATTTTACGAATAAATGTTCAAATAAATTGCTGTAGTCTTTAATAGCAATCTAAATTTGCGTGTGGAAAATCTTCCGCACAGGGGCGGAAAATTTTCCACACCCAATTTAGCAAAGCATCATTTACAACACTAGTTTCTATGGAAACGAGTTCAGAAAACCCTATTTTCTATAGTGGTTGTAGAAAAACGTTTTCTTCATAACCTTCGGGCTTTTTAACACTGCGAATATTTGAATCTTGCCTCAGGACTTTCCAGGATTTCCTTTAGAATAAATCCACGTTTAGTCCATAAAGACTACTTGCAGCGGATGAGGTGAATTTAGATTCGCCATGAAACGTTTTAAAAACTGGAGCCGCACAATAGCAATATTTTCTTTTTCAGTTCTCTACGGTTATCATCTCTCTTGAATTTAAAACCGATATCATGTAGAACTCGATTTAAGCTGGTGTTACTAGGTAAACTATGGCTTTCTCTCACTTCAGTATTCGGTGAATTGATGGTAACGTGCTTTTTTTTCGAATACATCGTGTATATGGTGTCCCCTATAACCATTTTCGAGGAATCCGGTGAATCAGTAGATTTTTAACTTTTTACGTGGTGTTTTCTTGCCAGGGTTACATAAAACTGGATTCATACTAGAACGACTCTTAACTCTTTTCACAGTAAAAAAACTAATCCTTAGAGCTTCCGCTGCCCTCTAAAAATAATTAAACGATGGATGTGAAATATAATTAGGTGAATTATGTTTTATTTACCTCTTGTACGCATGACAATGGAACTAGATGGCCCCCATTTTCTTTCTCTCGTTCGAAGTAATCCAATAAATTTAACAAGAGCTGCTGAGATTGCGAACGTAACGCTTTACCTTTCATAGACATAATTTGTATCAAATCGTAAATAATAACTTGAAAACGTAGTTATAAAAAGTCGCAAAAACGAACAAGGCTTCCCAAGTATTATTTGACAGATGACGTTTTAGTAACTACGCGCTTATGTGACTTAAACTAACATGTAAGCAAACGAAAATGAAATCAAGCCGGGCTTTGAAATATTTGTTGTATGAATAATATGTTGGTGGCACTGTAAGTCTATGTCAAATTCGATGTTAGCAAGTTAGGTTTTGCCTCAGTCTGTGTCAAAACTGACGGAAAACCTAATTTATCTTATGGCATCATATGCAAGCATAGAAGTAATAATGATACATAAAAATGGCAAACCACCTCATGAAACATTGTCGTACAGACCAATAGGCCTGCTGCCAATTCCTAGTAAAATATTTGAGTGGCTGCTATTCTCATACATGTAACCCAGTAATAGTTGTTAAGGTTGCATAAATATTGCAATGGTCTTAGGCCCTACGGCTCTGCTCTGCTTGCAGTACAGTTTGAAAATTAATCACTAAGCACAGAGTTTGGGGGTGTTATATCTAGCTGCAATGCTAAGTTTAAATGGCATTCAGTAAATGCATTGAAAAAGAGATGCTTGTATTAAAATAAATTAATTGGTTAAGGAACTCAAAGGGGACAGCTTGCTTTTTCACAGGGTTGAAGTCAAAGTTCAAATTAATTAATTATTAGGTTTGGGCAGAATGAATAGCCAAACCAAATGAAATAAATAATCACAAAAAGGTTTTCTATGTGCAGGTCATTGAAGCGTAGATTTCAATATAGCTAATTAGGTACAATTTGTGAGGAATCTTAAAATTTATAAGCCAGAAATATAATAATGTTGCAACGAGCAATTCAGAAGGCAGGCATAAAGGCATACCATAGCAATTGTAAAAAGCAAACAGCAACACATGAAAAAAAACGAGTGAAAAGGAAACAGTTGGACATCGAAATACATTTTTGAAGGAAGTGAACCCTTAAAACTAATCAGTGCAAGTACGCGAGTGAATAAAGCAACGCAATTAATAAAATGTGTAGTGGCGGAAAGAGACATTTTGAATATTATAAATGTAGACAATATTTAAATATAAGAAATGTTTACACTTAATAATATGTAAGAAGATATAATTTAAAAATGTAACTGATCTGAACTTGGTTAATTTCCGTTTTTTATAGTTATTAGTTTAGCATTTGTTTATAACGGACATTATCAGATAACAAATGAATAAATAATAAGAAATGACATTGTAAATTGCGTTCCACTTTAAATCACATTTTTATATAATAAATGAGCATTTTTCAACTTAGAAAGTATACCGTTTTAATCAGTGCACATCCCAGTTGGTGTAATATCGTTTGTGAGTGTTTCCGCAACCAAAAATCCGAGGTTTTGTCAAGGCGATTCAGCTCAAGATTTTGACATCTCCGTGCAACCGAGAAAACGATCGAAGCCACGAGGTCTACATTCCAGGGCGTAGAGCAGCTCTGTAACTACGTCTCCAAGAGGTTTTTGCATCAAGGGGGCCCGTAGCAGCTCCAGAATTTGAACGGCGTCACCCCAGAGTTACCGAGGCAGTTCAGCTAAAATAAGGTACAGATTTTACCTAAAAGTATCTACGTTAGACCCGGGAAATTTGCGTGTATGATAGAGGAGGCATTACCGAAGGAGATCTAAGCATTTCCGGGGCTATAGAGGAGGTGCAGCTCGCAAAACAAGCAGATTCCAGTTGTGAGGTTAGGTGAAGATTAACAATTGCTAAAATTCGAACGGCGTTGCTTCTGATGTTATAAGACAAATTAATTTCTGAAACAAATGAAAATTAATAACCGCCAAAACACTATAATTTAAATAGGTACCTGTTCGGATGTTCACAATTTTGAATTTTAAAATCAACAACGCTTACTGCCAGTTTTCAAACTACTTTGTGTAATTTGACAGCAGCGTATACATTTGCGACTGCGTATTTGGAAATAATTCGGGCGCACAGTGGCGTACCACATTAAGGTAAAATTTTACAAATTACCAGGAACTCATCCATTTGAATAGTTGTTTTGTCTACCGAGCTAGCGTTATGAGAATAAAAGTGCAGATAAATAAAATACAAAAGAGGGCATAATACTATTAATTTTTGAGTCGAGTAATTAAAATATAAAACAATCTTATTTTACCCAGTCCAAATGTGTAATTATAATTGCTAAAAACAAATCTCCTAAGTGGAGCATATCAAACCATATCAATATATAAATAAACAAGTTTAAATTTTACTTCATCACAACAAGACATGCATGTCTTATTTCTAAGTTCAATGTAAACATATTGAAGACCTAGAAGCTGGAATATTTTGGTAACCTCGACATCAAACACCTATCTGAACAGCTCTTCTCTTTTCTGATTCAACCCAAGCAGACGCAAACCCGAATAAACAAGTGCAGCCCCAGACCTACCACAATTCAAGCCAAGCATCTGCAACCAAATCTATATGATCTACCTTTGAGCCCCTTCATAATACCCTGCAACCTGAGACCTCCATACCTTAGCTAAGTTCCCTTATCAATTGTATGTGTGCATGTGTATTGAGCGTTAGTTGAATTCGGTCATAGTGTAGTTCCGTGGTTGGAGATAACCTTATGAAATGTTGCTCAGCTACGGCTACAACCGCGGATGGTAGTTTGACCGACGTCGACCCATGTGCTTGTGTATAATTGGTTGAGGATTCACTCAGCTACCTAGTTTCCTTTTTCAAAACACTTTAGCTTAGTAAATGATGACCAGTTTATAAAAATTTACTCATTTTCTGGCTAGCTTACAACACCCTTTTGATGTATTTACTTTTTTTAAAATATTTGTATGTTGCAGATTCTGTTATTTGCCCTGTGCATAATTTTTTTCAGGTTCTGCTTCACCGCCGCTGTGCTGTGCTTATATATAGATTTTCTCACTAGCAAACAAAAACTAATACCTAGGGAGGGGGGAGTACTGTTGTGATTCTCGTGCATATGTAACCTAGTAATAGTTGTTAAAGTTACGTAAATACATAAGTAAACAAGTTCATATTTTATTTCAGCTTAACAACACATGTGTGTTTTATTTATAAATTTAATGTAAATACAACGAAGACCTTCAAGCCGTTACAGTACTTTTTTTACAACACAAAGTAGGCTTTTTCAGATGTCACTTGAAGACAGAAGGTTGACGTTTCCTGATGATTAAACAAATAATGTCACTTTTCCGTTCGTCTCCAGCAGCAATGGGCAGCAAAGAACAATTTTCACTTGCTCAAACACAAACCTCTTAATACACAATGTATTATTCTGGTTAGTAATTTTTGTTGAAAAACTTTTTTATCCATGGTAAAAGTATACGCATTGCATTACGTTTTCCTCATCGACTGTTGACATGAAGTTAGTAACTACCATGCCTTGCTTAAACATTTTCTAGAAACCTACCTTGTGGAACTATAAAACAACTTCGAAATTTGCATTAGCTTGTATTGTTGTAACTAAAAATTCCCATCAAAATTTAAGACATCAAGTATTAGGAGCCCAAACACATATACCGGGTGAATATTCCAAAACCGAACATAGGCAATGCACATGGGAAAAAGGTTTTTTCAAGATTGCTGCTCCCCATTTTAACTTAGAGGGTTTACAATGACACCAATCGAAAGAAGATTTTTTTTCTCATCTAATGATATGCAAATTAGTTATTTTTCAGTTGTATTTCTTTATTATTTTATCGAAAATAAACGGGGCTACGCGCGCTATTGCGCGGTCTATCCTAATCAATTTACCACCATTTTTAGGCCTATTACGTTGGGCCATTCCGTCCTGTTACACACTCCGCCCCTGCCTCCCTCTGCCGCCCAGCTGACCAAATAAGGGGGCCCTCGGGGCTCTGCCCCTCTCCAAGGGCGCCCTCGGGGCTCCGCTCCTCTCCAAGGGGGCCCTCAGGGCTCCGCCCTTCTCCAGGGGGGCCTTCGGGGATCCGCCAATCTCCAAGGGGCCCTCGGGGCTCCGCCCTTCTCCAACGGCATAATGAATCTGTCACTTGTATGACGTTTGAATCTGTTTATTGTCTTACGAGTCATGGCTCAACATGATTTTCCGAATTGGATTTATTGCGAATTTTTGATAAAATAATGAGAAATACAACTGAAAATTAACTAATTCGCATATCATTAGATGAGAAAAAAAATCTTCTTTCGACTGGTGTCATTATAAACCCTCTAAGTTAAAATGAGGAGCAGCAATCTGCGAAAAACCTCTTTCCCATGTTAATTGCCTATGTTCGGTTTCGGAATATTCACCCGGTATATTCGTACTGCGCATAATGTTATACCTACTGAAGTGTTCGTTATCCGAACATATTAAGATTTCTTTCGATTGTCAAAAAATTATAGTCTCTACTTGCAATACGTTGTATTTATGCCAAGAAAGTGTATGCTGTTTGCTTAACACCTGCTTTGTTTAATGAGATAAAGCGTTTAAAGTGAAAGAAGTGTGTAACAGATAATTTTCTACCTGAACTTCTCAACACCATGGCAAAACGAATTCAATCTGTTTACAATAATTGGGTATTCTTTCTTACAATTCACTGATTATATGTTATTTGTTAAGGTTTATGTCTTTTTAATTTTGACAAATGTTATGCAATTCCTTACTAATCCTAATTTACCCTGACAAGTTAGAATTTGTTCTAATTAAACGTCTGCATTAATTAATCTATAAGTATCCAGGAGATTTCTTATACATATTTAACTAATAACCTCTGAGTAGTAAGATGAAAATATAAAGAGCTCTCTATACCCTCGTATTTCTCATTCGAATTCCTTAATCACAATTAATGATCGGTGTTTAGTTTTGCTGATATCATTCCAGGGAGTATAAGATAAATCCCGTATGATCAAAAGCTTGTTATTTGACAAGTGATTGAAATACTAACTTGACAGCTGCAAACCAATTCAAGTCCCATTCAGGATCAACACTAGGTAAGTAACAATTCTTTTACTTTGAAACTAATCTGTTATCGATTATCATTAAGGCTTATGCCCTTATTTAACTATATTCAAGCTATGACGTTGGTCTAATTCTAATTAACAATATCTAATTCTTTCAGGATTAACATACGGTTAATGCAGAGAACCACTGAATTCGGACCTCTTCATCTTCCAATATCAACAGAGAAGAACCCCTCATCTAACCAAAGAAATGGTCTTTGACTGGTTAGTGATTTCCTAACTTGTTAGCAGTTTCTAACTAAGTTCTCCTTTCTCTCCTTATCAACTTGGAACACATCAATACCCTCTTCCATGGTGAAGATATAATCAACCAGGAGATGCGAACTAGTGAAAAAGCCTAAGAGCTGGTAGCTATCGAGGAGTCTCTAAGAGCTGAATAAAGGAAAACCCTCTATTATGATTTGTATGTATTAGCCTGTTAGTTACCTACCAGTTAAGTAATAACTGCCCTTTTCAGAAAGAAAATGTTTGTGTGATTTATCCTATCTGCCTGAAAAATTATTATGTTTTAATAATATGCTGGATTGAGTAAATAAAGCCTTACTATTGTCTGCGTGTATCCTTTTTAAGCTAGGACTTTTAATTTGCTTCGCTTCTACACAGAGAAGCGTCCTTTTGCTTTTTCAACCAAAAAGGAAGTAGCAAATTTTGTTATTTATTGTTTTTAATAATTTAACCATGAGCCTTCTATTACGTCTGCTTTAGATTTATAAAAAGGGTAGGCAACCCCTTATACTGTTAATGCACTTTAAGTTGCCTATCTATTAAGTTTAACTAATACCGAACGGTATCATTGTAGAAGCTAAGATATGTACTGCTACAAAGTGGACGTAACATAGTTTTAAACTATAATTTGGAGACTATTTTGTTTTATAAAATTACAGTACGAGTTCATATGTGTTACCTATATAAATATTTACCTTATTACAACATAGGTACTACTAGTTTCTGATACTGTACTGGTTCTATATATTGGAATGACTTCACGTTTCTGTACCATAAGTATTTAATTCAATTGCCCTGCTCTGCTAGCTGTGAGTATTTATTTCTTATTTAAAAATTAATTTCAAATGATTTCTCTTTTAAAAATAATTATTGCCATGAAAACTCAATCATCAGGGTTAGGTTCTTTTATCTAGTTGTCTTATATTTGACTTGTCATATTTAGAATAAATTTCAATTGTCAAGTAACCTTAAATGTCACTTATCTTGAATGAATTCAAAATAATTCTTCTACTTGTAATCAGATACGACCAACGTACACTGTTTTCAATATTATTATGATGTATGACTTTCTCTATCTTTTATAATAAGTAATAACTCTTTTAATTATTGCAAGTAATAAATATTGTTCATCTACTTCATTTTTATTCTAGACTAAACTAGTAACCAACCTTATTGACTCTACTAATTGCACATGCAGCACCACAGATCCCCTTGTACAACTAGTCACCACATAAAACACGTCCAACTGCAATTAACTGTCAAACCAATTTACAGCCATTAAATCCTCCAGAAAATATCCAAATATTTGAAGAATCCAACCTCCTTTTACCAAGACTGCACCTATCGACTTTTATATTACTCCTTCACAACCCTCTTCTGCCAGTAAACTATCCTTGATGTACTCCAACTAATATTACTTCTTTTCAGGTTTAATTGTCACGATGATCTGTCCTCTGCATGAAAATGAAATATCCAAATACCACCAATCACTCAGAATGATTCCCAGGAAGATACATCAGTCCTTCATCACGGCTCCTACACTTGCAGTAATCCACACCAGTCAAATCCTTTCCACTCCTTCCCATAAACTGTATCAGTTCCAATAAAGCAGCTCAATCCAAATCTTATATTTTTATTTGTTAGTAAATATTCTTCATCCAATTAAAATTGTAATATATCAAAACTCTTCTTTAATTGAGACATCTTGCTATTCGTAAACCATTATAATCTTATTTCACCTTATTTAAACTTCGTAGATTTATTTATTCATTGTTCTTATTATACCAGGACCATTATTATTATATAAACAGTAAAGTTTTCAATATTTTATTACTATCCAAAATATTATGTTACATTTTTCAAAGTTTGTTATTCTTTATCCCAAAAACAACTCTCTTAACTACCGTATTTTCATTATTGATGCTTACTATATTAAAATATACATTTGATACCTACATACTTTGTTATCTTTTAATATTTTAATTTGGTCTGTCATATCTGATATCAGTAGTAAATAACTTCTATCTTTTAACATCTTACTTTATCAATTAAACTATATGAAATTTATTCTTTCCATTCTCATTTCTTAAAATATAATCTCTATTTAAAATTTAATTCAAATTACCTTTTATATTCTAAACTTTTGCAAAGACTGACTACAATGCTTTACCAAATTCTTTTATCGTATTTATCATCAAACTATATCCACTCTTATGATATCATAACAATATAATGGTTTATGTTTTATGCCAATATAGTAAATAATCTGTCGTTGTCTTAAAGATTTACTTTCCTACATATTGAAGTCTTATCGTGGTACGAATACATACGTGTTTGGCGTCGTACATACCTAATCATTTACAATTAACATGGTGGTCGCCATGAGGGTCCATGGGACCTGCTAAAACCTAACTGCCTAACTGGCACTGTAAGGGACCAACACGACTTGAAAGAACCCAGTAGTCATGCAGTATCTTAACTATTTACATTACTCTGAGGTCCCACATAATTGATTTATATGCTGTGTAAACGTTTTATGCGTTTGGCCTGAGAAGGAAAATATTACAAAATGTCATTGGCAGTCAACGTGTTAAATGAAAGATTAATTTTACATTCATTTTTCTAATGTACAACTAGAAAAATTTTGAAATAGAAAAATACACAGGATCCACAATACAAAACTTATGAGTTATCAGGCACAGCTGTTGTTGCATAAGATGTAAAGCAGATATAACGGTTTAATGCTAATGGAATATTGTTGAATTTTTCTATAAACAATATGATTATATAATTCATAGTTTCCCATATAATATAAAAATAAAATATAAGCGTAAGTAATATATCTAACACTACATACAATTCAGTTGACTTAACATTTTTATGTACTGCCTTATTATCTTGGACCAACATCAGCCTGAGCTTATCATTTTAACTTTTTTCTCTCCTGTGCGTCTTCATATGTTGAACTAAATTACTTCTCCGGGCTGCTTTATACTCGCAAATTGAACATATATAAGGCTTTTCTCGTAAATGTATTCTCATATGTGAAACTAAACTACCTTTCTCAGCTGCTTTATATTCGCAAATTGTACATGAATAAGGCTTTTATCCTGTATGTACCTTTATATGTTTAAGTAAATTACTTTTCTGAGCCGCTTGATACTCACAAACAGAACATATATAAGGCTTTTCTCCTGTATGTGTTTTAATATGTTTCATTAAATTACTTTTCTGAGCTGATTTATAATCGCAAATTGAACATATGTAAGGCTTCTCTCCTGTATGCATCCGCATATGTCGAAGTAAATGACTTTTCGTAGCTGTTTTATAATCACAGAATGCACATGAATAAGGCTTTTCTCCTGTATGTATCTTCATATGTCTAACTAAATGACTTTTACGAGTTGCTTTATATCCGCAAAATGAACAAGTATAAGGCCTTTCTCCTGTATGAATCATCACATGTCGAACTAAAGAACTTTTCGTAGCTGTTTTATACTCGCAAATTGAACATGAAAATTGTTTTTCTCCCGTATGTATCTTCATATGTTGAACTAAATTAAATCTCTGGGCTGTTTTATACTCACAAGTTGAACATATATAAGGTTTTTCTCTGGTATGTATCCTCAAATGTTTATTTAAATTTCCTTTCTCAGCTGCTTTATATTCGCAAATTGAACAAGAATAAGGTTTATCTCCTGAATGGATATTTACATGTTTCACGAAATGACTCTTGTGCGCAGTGTTATACTCGCACATTGCACATGAATAAAGTTTTTTGCCTGTATGTGTTGTCTTATGGTTTACCAAACTGCTGAGTTTCTCTTGTATTTTATAGTCACAAATGGATTGTTTTGTATGTGTCACTAGATTACTCTCGTGTTCTGCTTTATATTCACAGACCTTACACTCAAGCTGTTTTTCTATAAGGCTTCGACTTGCTGAACAAGTAATACGCAATTCATTTTTTATATCAATTTCCTCTTGTTTAATATTCAATCCGGGATAAGCCGTGCTGTCAATACTGCATCCCACAATCTCTTGTTGTACATGTAAGTTTGCGACTAATCTATTTTCTTCGACTTTTATCAGTGGTTCGTGTAAGCTGCTGGCCAATGCACCACATAAATCATTATGAAGTAATTCTTCCTTGATGTTCATTGCGATAACAAATATGACGTTCTGATGTATTAAAAGTGCAATATCTAAAACAAAATGCAAAGCGAGATTTAGTTATGTTAAGTCGTTTATCTAAAAATTTCCTTTACCTAATTGTTAGTGTATTCCCTTACCTAGAGTAACATAAAGAAGTTTATACCAAGTAAGGCCTAGTAGGAAGCCCAATGTTGAAGCTCAACAACTGGTACCATTTTTGTCAGGCTAGTTCGGTTAGATCTAATAAAATTCAAAAGAACTACTGTATTGTACAGGGTGTCTCGCTGCAGGATCCAGACAGTTGTGATTATTTTAAATGCAAAGGTTAACATTAAAATAGAGAAAAGCGATGCTAACGATTTAGCCGCACATGTAATTGCAGTGGTAACTCGTATCACAAACTTCCGACGAAGCTCACGACTAACTCGTTAAAATGGTGTAGAATCAGAAAAACTAATCTATGTAGTTCAAACAGGGCCGTAACTAGGCAAAAATTTACTGTAGGCAAGCCAACATTTTTGCGTGCTTCAGTACACTAACGATATATATGTGACCAAAATACTAATGTTACTGTATGTGTTCTTCTTTTATTATCTACGGATATATGATGTAATGTATTCAAAACGGACAGCTAGGTATTCAAAAATAAATCCCAACATTTTTAATTCAAAAGTTTTAAAACGAAACAACTAAATGTTAAAGTAACAAAATAGGCATACGCATTTATTTGTAAACGCGAGTCGAATTCCACTGGCTGCAATGTTTTTTTGAATTTCCAAATTCACCTAATTCGCATTAATACTAGTGTATCAGTATTATTATCAGAATTAAGGTATTTTTTACCTATTTGGTAGATAATTTTGAAGACTCTTAACCATAATTCGATCTAGCAAAAGTTGCTTTTATGGAGCGCGCTTTCTGTATTAAAGAAGTTGAAAACATTTTCTTTTGTCGTTCTTTTATTTAGAATTCAATTATAAAATGCAAAAAAATATTTTAAGTAGAATAAGACCACTTATGTGGTGCGCTCAAAAGCTAGTAAAGACATGTCAATATGTTAAAATAATACAATTTAAACAAATACTTGCATTATGCTTAGTAACATATGAACATAGAATAAGGTTCTATACTCGCAGCCACACTGTCACCGGTTCTTGTAGTAATCAATATACTTAAGACGCCAAGCTTTTTCTATCGGCATCTAGTATAAGCCTTGCATCAAGCCCATTTCTATAATTCTTTTTTTAATAAAAATCTACCACCGTGTAGGGTCGCAGAAGTGTTTTAAATTGGACAAATTCTAGAGAGCAACTGATCGTAGCGAAAAATGCTAGAGTAGTGGAACAAGTAAGCTCTCGAAATCGGTCTGTGATGTTCTGCTGATTGTTGCAATGGGCCACTGTACCAGCGATGAACCCAAAGCAGTGAATATATGTGTAATATGTGCAACCAGTGGAGTCACTCTTAACTGTTTTTAAAAATTTAAGTTTGTATTACATTCAGTTTTAAAAATGAAAAAAAAAGTTTTAATTAGAATAAAGCTAAAAGCTAGTACTTTTAATGTTTTGATTGATATAGGTGGGAGTTATAAACAAAACGCTGTTACAAACTGCTAGACATCTAACATTCCCTTTGGAAATTGCACAAGGAAATGTATCAAACAGATTGGATGCAATTCACATTATTATAATTAGCTAAAATTAATTACAAATTAATTTGCTTGTAAAATTGCCAACTTGTTTATTTGTTTTTTTTTATTAGTACGAAATAATAATTTTTTCAGTGCCATTTTGGCGCCCCTTGCCGCTTGCGCCTGTAGGCGGGGGCCTACTCTGCCTATACCTAGTTACGGCCCTGAGTTCAAATAATCCTTGCTTATATACAGTGCTCCTCGAAATGTTCTATTACATTACGTCACTGTAGAATCAACATTTATATTCCAGGTAGTATGTTTTGTAGGTATTTATAGTTCCTTTTACAATAAAGGAAATCCTGGATTCACCCAAAAAATTTGAAATTGAGTTTTCAACAGATCTTCACGTTTTCAAGTTCCCTGAACCCAAAAAACGAGACGAGAAAAATATTGTAATCACAGAAAATCACCTTCCGAGATTTCTTCAGATGTTCACGTTTCAGGGTCCCTAGATGACGAAAAACAGGTTTTCTCAATTCCGTCTGTCTGTCTGTCTGTTTGTCTGTCTGTCCTTCTAACTGTCTGTCTGTTGGCGGTATAAGGCAAAAACTATTTTTTGGAGGAAGATGCTATTTTGCATACACATTATATATACAGTGTGTCCAAGATAAGGAGGGCCAGTATAGGGATCTCGGTAATGGTAAGAGATACAAATTTGGTTAAATGAAAAGAAAGTTGCGCAATTAAAGGACTAAAAAAATGACGTCTAGAAATCCTTGATATGATTTTTAGTTTTTGAATTATCCCAAAAAAACGAATTTTTGGATTTTATTTTTTATTTTTTTCTGGCGTTAATATTAAAGTTCGAGCGAAACTGATTAAACTTCTTTATAGCAACTTTTAGTGGAATTACTGATTACGTTATCAATTTTTTTATCCGACGTTTCGTCTTCGAGAAACCATCATCAACTTTATTTTTTTAAATACGGTCCTGGTTTTTTAATGCTAAATTTGCAAAGCCCTTGTTACTCAAAATTCCACAATGTGCCACATATTATGGTTTAATTACGTTTCGAGCTTTTTTCTGATCATCATCAGAAAATTTTTTAGATACGGACCTGCATTTCTCATAATTTTGTAAAAATAAGTTCATACAGTAAGTTAGGCCTTTTTATATTGCCGTTAAAATATTAAAATGCACTTCATAAAGTCATAATTCTCATACATTAATTTAATAAGCAACCAATAACTATTAACAATACACAACAAATAAATGAACAAAAGATAGGCAGAAAGAATGAGAAAACAATCCTTGAAGCAGTGTAATAGGTATTTAACGTTTTGAAATAGAAGAAGAACTTAGAAGATTGGTTCTTGAAGCCTTTCAAAGTATAACGCCAGTATTGCTGAATAATGTTTTAGATTCTACAGTCAGATGTTATTTATGCATAGAGAATGATGGCAACCTTTTTGAATACCTTCTGTAAATTTAATACCTATTAAATGGTTTCGATGTTCGTTTTGTTATTCTTTCTGTCTATCTTTTGTTCATTTCTTTTTTGTTTATTGTTAATAGTTATTGGTTGGTTATTAAATTAATGTATCAGAATTATGACATTATGATGTGCATTTTAATATTTTAACGGCATGTAAAAAGACCTAACTTACTGTATGAACTTATTTTTACAAAATGATGAGAAATGCAGGTCCGTATCTAAAAAAAATTCTGATGATGATCAGAAAAAAGCTCGAAACGTAATTAAACCATAATATGTGGTACATTGTTGAATTTAGAGTAACAAGGGCTTTGCAAATTTGGCATCAAAAAACCAGAACCGTATTTAAAAAAATGAAGTTGATGATGGTTTCTCGAAGACGAAAAGTTGGATAAAAAAATTGATAACGTGATCATTAAGTCCACTAAAAGTTGCTACAAAGAAGTTTAATCAGTTTCGCTCTAACTTTAATATTAACTCCAGAAAAAAATAAAAAAGAAAATCCAAAAATTCGGTTTTTTTAGATAATTCAAAAACGAAAAATCTTATCAAGAATTTCTAAACGTCAGTTTTTTAGTCCTTTAATTGCGCAACTTTCTATCCATTTAACCAAATTTGTATCTCTTACCATTACCGAGATCCCCATACTGGCCCTCCTTATCTTGGGCACACTGTATATACCTGGAATGAAACCGGTACAATTTCAGACAAATATATACAGGGTGAACACCATAAAATTTTGTTTATTTTTGCGTTAATTTCAAAATAAAAGGAAGTCATAGTTTTCACATAGGTTAGGCTTTACACTTGCCAAAAATAGGATTCAACAGATACAGGATAATGTCACAAAAGAGTTGAAACGTTTTAACAAAAAGACCGTGCTGTTCAAGAGACGCGCGCCACATTCGTTCCAATGTCTCGATGGCGCAGTCAAAAAATCGATGTGGTTACGATCTGCTTCGCAAATGCGACGGAGTTCAAACCTCTCCAGCGGGCTACATTTTTTTATTTGAAAATTTATTTAAGTTATTAGAAACGTGAAGATATTTTTACTCCTTAATTTGATTTTTAAAATTATTTAGTGTCACAATGTCGACGAGGGAAGTTCTGGGTAAAGCCTTTTACAGATTTGGTCTGTCCTATCTGTCTGTGTGTGTGTCTGTCTGTGAACAGAATATTCCATAAATGAAAAGAGGCATGACGTTGAAACTTCATATAGGTATGAGTTTTGTGTACTATTTACATGCGACAGTAAGCTTTTGAAGAAAATCGCATAACCGGAAGTATGGTGTTTACTCTTGCGATTTTTCAGTATTTTTCGATTTTTGCAAAAAACGGCTCTAATGAATTTTTTCAAACGTTATATTTTTATTGTGTATTGATGTGAGATAGGTGATTTTCCAGTTGAATACCTCTAATTTTTTTGTGGTTAATTTTAACTAACCGTATTTTGTACGGTTTCTGTATGCTTTGTAATTTTTTACAGATGCTTAAAAATAAAAAAACAAATTTTTGACTGATTATAAGATCATTGTAAAAGGAAGTTGTGTACGTGTATCACACCAGATATAAAATAATTAGTCAATTTTTTTAGCTTCTCTACTACATTATATAAAAAACTCACTTAAAAATAAAAAGTAACACAGGAAAATTCAACAAAAAAAGAAGTAATTTCGTATGGACTTGAACCGGAGACATAAATTTTCAAAACCGAAATATTTTGCTGAAACTGCACAAAATAGTTAAACAGACGAATTCTGTCTGAAATTTTAAAGCGAACTTAAAAATGTAATAATATACCGGGTGTTTTATTTAAAATCACAAAGTTGATAGCGACTTCCGGTATAATCAGAAGTAGGGTAATTCATTTTCATGCTTTAGGTCATTGATCAATAAAAGTGAGCAGGGTAGTTTTTTCCATGCTTTCACATGTTGATCAATGGTGACTAAGGTTGTTCATTTTCATGGTTTTGGTCCTCGAACAGTAGAGAGCAGGGTAGTTTTTTTCATGCTTTCGACAGTAAAAAATTTTATAACGATTTTGACAGCCACCTGACACGCAACCACAGTCTATTTTGGCAGAAACTGACACAGTTCCGGTTAGTACCTACAGCAGATGATAAAATAAAGGCGGTAAGTTTTAAAATACTAAAACTGACTTAAAACTCAATGGAGTACCTATTATCTATGAATTCAGTAAAAGCTCCGGCTGGTAAGTTAATATACAGAGCACTTTTTCCTTGTATTTTAACATAGAATACTTAAAATTTTGTGTTTATAACAGGTTTGCAAAAGATCTTGAATGCAATATTCCTGTGCTTAGATGTGATGACGTAAAATAAATAGAGCTACCAACTACGTTTTTGGATTTGGTGGGACATAGAAACTCAAAAAGCGGAACAGAGTTTGAAAATGGGGAGAGTTTATCATCATGGGAGTACAATATAAAAACAACATTTTAACGCTTCCTACAATAGTATATTGTACAACAAGTTGAGAAAAGTGTGTTTTTTCCGTGCAAGACGCGAGATTTTTAATCGAGGCGAAGCCAAGATTAAAATCGCGCCGAGCACGGAAAAACACTTTTCTCACGTGTTGTACATGCTATTTTTTCATGTACTGTAGGGAAATGCCTACAAATTTTGATATAAAAATATGAAAAATCATGTGAAAGGTTGTGCAAAAATTAAAATAGTAGGTAGGTGTTAGGTAGCCATTTACCATAGTAACAATAAGCAAGGTTACGCTATGTAAATAAACAACCAACAAAAATTTCGAAGTCCATTTCCAAAAGTGATTAGCAATGGAAGTGGATGTACCCGAAGATATTCTAGCCGCGGCTTCTGAAGCCATCGTAAATTTAATGCCAGTCAAGTCGAAAGACAAGTACGAGAAGAGCTACAATGAATTTTCTAAATGGCGGATAGAAAAAGGAGCACATGGGGCAAGTGAAAACGTCCTGCTTGCAGACTTCTTTGAAAAGGTTTATTTTATATCTAATAAATATTGTCTTTAATAATTCACTCCAATATTGTTTCTGTACAGGCAAAGTATTTAAAAAGCTCGACGTTGTGGTCAACCTACTCAATGTTGAAATGTACGCTCAATATAAAAGAAAATGTAGATATTTCAAAGCACTCAAAAATGCTCGCATTTTTAAAACGTCAAAATAATGGATATCAGGCAAAAAAGTCTAAAATTTTGACAATGGCTAACGTCATAACATTTTTAACCCAAGCTCCTGATGAATCCTTTTTAATGATGAAGGTCGTATTAATATTTGGGCTTAATGGTGCTTGTAGACGGGAAGAACTACGTAACCTGTCAGTTAATGATATCGAAGACACTGGGTCCACTTTAGTTATTACACTGCGTGATACGAAGACAATGAAGAAACGTGTTTTCACTGTAACTTCTGAAGCGCCGGTGGGAATTAATGGAATTGATTTGTATAGAAGGTATTTGAACTTACGTCCGAAACATACTAATCATCCAAGATTCTTCATCTACTATAATAAGGGCAAATGTTCCGTGCAGCCTGTAAGCATTAATAGTTTTGCTGCGATTCCAAGAAAAATTGCAGAATACCTGCAGCTGTCAGATAGTAAGAACTACACAGGACATTGCCTACGCAGAACGTCAGCAACATTTCTTGCCGACAGTGGAGCTGACATACAGATGTTGAAGCGTCATGGGGGATGGCGTTCGACAAACGTGGCAGAGGGATATGTGGAAGACAGCATTAGCAATAAAATTAAAACGTCCAGGCGAATTTTCGGACAGAACGTCGTTCCACTTCAATCTTCGATGGTTTCTCTTGCACCGGCGAGTTCTACTGATTTGCTAGCAATCAGCAGTAATTTACAATCTAATGGAATAACATTTTCTAATTTAAGTAATTGTACGATTAATGTGTACCTTACTGCTGATAATTAAATTTCTAATTTTTGTGTTATCTATATTTATGCGTTGCTATGTAGAAAAGTGTTGCTATGCAGAAAAATATCACTTTTCTAAACGATTTTGTATTTAGGAATACAGTACATTTCCCTACAGTAAGTGAAAGAATATTTTTATTGCCTGTAACAAATAATATTAGCTAAGCAAAACATGTAACGTATGTGCAATAAATCAATAAGTCTTGAGCGAGTGGACTGTATATTTGTACCTTGTTTGAAAGGTGTCGGTTTGAATTACGTTTTATTTAAAAGTAGATGGTATAAAGACGAACACAGACATACGATTTATAAGCAATAGCCGCCCAGAACTTCAAGACTTATTGAACATACGTTATTCAAAAGGCGTACATATTAGGCTTCTATTTATTTTAAAACTATATTTATACAGGGTGTTGAAAAATGGCGGATTAACTCCATGTTAAACTATTAAGGAGCACCTCCTGAGTAAGAAAAAATAATTTAAAAAATTGTTTGTGTTATATGTTTTGAAGATGTGGAAGTCCAAAGTTTGATTATTTTTTTTAAATATTCCGTATTAAGATAGAAAAGCATTACAGACTTAAAGCTAATAATATGAATGTAAACTCTTATAAATGATCTTGTCAATTACCGTACAGAAACTTAGGAACTGTTAAAATTCAAAACAGTGTGTTGAAAATATCAGAAATTAATTTGACAACGGTGCTCCTAATAAGTTGGATAAAAGTTATTTAATGATAGGTTCTTCCGGGTTATGCCGTGGTCGTCGATTTGAACTTGACGTTTCGCTGCTCATGCTGTCAGCTTCTTCAGAAGTTTTATAAAGACTGATGTTGGTGCCTTTTGCTCCTGGTTATATACCGAGGAGTCGTTACGTTTGGCTGCTCATGTAGATCTTGTATGATATTCGGATTTGTCGTTTTTCCGCTTGGTTGCTCATGTGAAACTTGTTTATGGATGGATTGGTTTTGCAGAGCTACCTTCCATGTGTTACTAAGGCGATAGCCGTCGTCTCGATTGAAATTGTTTGGATTTTTAATAATTTCTAGGGATTCCCGAATAACACGAGGAAAATATTTTTTAGTTCTGGCTAATATGTTTACGGAATCGTAATTTATTCTGTGGTTCCCTGATCCTAATAAGTGTTCTGCGATGGCTGATTTTGGTGTTTCCAAGTCGTGTGTGGCTCTGGTGTTCTTTTATTCGACATTGGATGCTTCTTCCCGTTTGTCCGATGTAAGGTTTGCCACAACTACATTGTAGCTGGTAAACGCCTTCTGTCTGTAGTCTGGGCAAAGAATCTTTATTGGAGGGGATCATTTGTTCGACCTTTCTTATTGTACCATAGCGGACTGCAATGTTCTTTTTTTCTAATATCTTTCTTATTCTGTCGGTTACTCCGGCGATGAAAGGAAGGCAGGCGTAATTAGTAGGTTTAGGTTTAGGTTTTTTCGGTTTTATGGTATATTGACACGCTCCAAGGTGGAGTGGGCTTCCTAATACATAAGTCACATGTCGAAAGCGTCATACTGATTCAAAGTGTAAGTCCCAGAGTAGCATACCTTCTGCTCAGACTAAACACCAGGTACACATTGAAAGTGATACAAATCTATGCCCCCACAGCAGCTCAAACTGATGAGGACATCGAAAAATTCTATGACGATATCAGCACAGCACTACGACAGACCCCTTCTCACTACATCTTGCTTATGGGAGACTTTAACGCCAAATTAGGGCTCAAACAAGATGACATTGAAACATCATTGGGAAACCATGGAGTTGGGATAAGAAATGAAAGAGGTCAGACACTGCTTGATTTCCTACAACAAAATCAATTATATTCAATGAACAGCTTCTTCAAAAAAGCCCCTCAGAGAAAATGGACGTGGGCTAGCCCCGATGGAGTCACAAAAAACCAAATCGACTATATTATTTCAAACATGAAAAATGTAGTACAGGACGTCACAGTTCTAAACAACTTCTCAATAGGGAGCGACCATAGAGCTGTTAGAGCAAAAATAGCCATAAATCTAAGAAAGGAGAGGTTGAAGCTAATAACGAAAACAACATGTAGAAGGTCGATAACAACACAAAATGCAAACCAATATGAAAAAATGCTAAATTCATGTCTCACAGCAGTCCTGCCACAAGAAGAAGGAGACATAGACATTGAAAACACAAATAAACAGATAATACAAGCAATAAAGGAAGCTGAAAGCAAATGTCAGTCAGTCGTAAGTGGAAATAAGGAAAAGCTAAGCGACGGCACAAAGAAACTTATGGAAATCAGAAGAAAATTAAAGGGTAAACACTCAAAAAACATCACACAGTTACGAGAACTCAACAAAGAAATATCCAAAGCCATCCGAAGAGACGTAAGGTCACACAATACAAGAGAAATGGCTAGGGTAATAGAGGAAAATAAGGGAATGAAGGTACTGAGGAAAAAACTGTCAGAGGGAAAGATACAAATAAGTAGGATTATAGACAACAAGACCGGATAACGTATGGGACATAAGTTTTGAGAAAAAGTTAGCCTTGAAATTTCTACTCGAATTTGATGTCTGATCTAGTTACCATGAAACCGGTAAACGAATCATGTTTTGTTTTCATTGATAAACGTCAAATTTATTCAATAACTTAGTTCAAAATGCCGTACAAACTTGAAGTTCGCAAAAGTATCTATCGCTGTGTTGGACGGTTGCCCAAACGTGAAATTGTTAACTTGTTCGCAGATCAAAATGTTAGCCAGGCAACGATTTATAGAACAATAAGAGAATGCGAAGAGGGTATACCCTGCACTAATTTGCCGAAAACTGGAAGACCTTATGTTTTGGCACAAAACAGGATTAATAGACTGGTACAATCCGCTCAAGACAGATTTGGAATCTCTAGTCGAAAGCTAGGTCTCCGTTTTGGGGTCTCATACAAGACCGTCCAGAAATGGTGTACATTATAGAAAAAGAAGGAAGTGTCTCAAATACACCCAGGAACAGCTTGAAAGAATACCTACATGTTGCAGAGCTTTGAGACGTAGGCATTTTGTGAGGAACCGTGTTATTATAATGGACGACGAGAAATATTTCACGCTGTCACAGTCTGAAATGAAAGGTAATTATGGATTTTACACCTCTGATATTGAAAACTGCCCAAACGAAGTAAATTCAAAGCAAAAACGAAATTTGCTAACAAAGTTTTAGTTTGGTGCGCGATTTCTGAGGCTGGGATTTCAACACCCTATGTTGGCCGAGTTCGGGGAGAAGCTGTGGATGCTAGGCTTTATACCCAAAGATGTTTACCGAATATGCTTAATTTTATTAATGTCCATCATCAGAACGACGATATAATATTTTGGCCTGATCTCGCTTCGTGTCATTATGCCAGGAGGACTCGGGAATGGTTGGAGCAGAATAACGTCAATTATGTACCGAGAGAAGATAGCCCCCAAAATGTCCCTCAAACTCGGCCAATAGAAGAATTTTGGTCATTATTATGTCGAAAGGTTTATGAAATCGTTTGGAAGGCCCAAAATGTGGACTGGAACATCTTCCAAAGGAAGATGAGACAAGTCTTAACCAAATTGCGTGCCATTGAGGACCATGGTCCGCTATCAGTTTTGTAGATTAATTTACATGTTGTCAGACGATGTAAAATTAACCATTAATATTTAGGTTTGAATAAAATTTCGTTATTTTGCCGATTAACCCTGTTTATTTTTTTCTCAAAACTTATGTCCCATACGTTATACTACGACAAATAAACAAGACATTTTAAAAATCGCCAGAGATTTTTACGCCGAACTCTATAAGAAACCCACAACACTGGAGACCAACACAGACTTTCCCAAAGTCAGAAACCAAGGATCCGATGATATTTCAGACATCAGCCTAGAAGAAATAAGTAACAGCTTGAAAGACATGAAAAACAACAAGTCACCAGGGGACGATGACGTCAGCACCGAAAACATCAAAATGGGAAGAACAGGACTCCTAAACATACTGTGTAAACTTTATAACGCTTGCCTAAGGAACACTATAACACCTGAACAGTGGAATAAGGCCATCATTATACTGCTACACAAGAAAGGAGACATAGCCCAAATCCAAAACTACATGCCAATCAGCCTGCTCTCCCAAATATATAAACTATTTATGCGAATCATTACGAAAAGGATAACGGCGAAATTGGACTTTTATCAGCCACGCGAGCAGGCGGGCCTTCGTGTGGGGTATGGCACCAACGATGACCTCCACACAATAAAAATCCTCATTGAAAAATGTGTAGAGTATAATAAGCCTTTAGTCCTCATCTTTATAGATTACGAAAAAGCGTTTGACACAGTCGACCACCACAGTATGCTCAAAGCTCTTGCTGACTGCAGAATTGACTACCGCTACGTCAACATTATCAAACATGTGTATGAAAACGCAAACGCTTTTATCAGGCTCCACGAAGACACTTCTGAATTCAAAATAGAACGGGGTGTGCGTCAAAGCGATGTTATCTCCCCCAAATTATTTACCACCCTCTTGGAATATATGTTCAAATCCACTGAAATTGAGAATCTAGGCATCAACATTAATGGCGAAAAGCTCAATCATCTACGTTTCACTGACGACCTAGTACTAATTGCGGACAACTTTGATGAGGCAAAAAAGATGCTACACGAGCTAGAACTAGCATCCAAAAGGGTCGGTCTGAACATCAACATCAGCAAGACGAAGCTCATGACAAACTTAGTTGCCAGTGAAAACCTAGTAGTCAACAAACTAAGCATTGAACAAGTGTACTCGTACAAATACCTGGGCCATGAAATTCGTGTGGGAAGAGATAACCAAACATGTGAGATTAGCAGAAGAATAGGGCTAACCTGGGCAGCCTTTGGAAAATTAAAACACATTTTAAGATCTGATATACTTATGTGTCTCAAGAGTAAAGTTTACAACCAGTGCATACTACCCGTACTAACATACGGAGCTGAGACACTGACTTTAACAAAACAAACGGCCAAAAAAGTAAGAGTAGCTCAGAGACACATGGAGAGAGCAATGCTAGGTCTATCTCTAAGAGACAGAGTACCAAATACTGAGGTGAGAAAGAGGAGCTGAGTCACAGATGCCATCACAAGAATAGTAAGTCTCAAGTGGAACTGGGCGGGCCACCTAGCCAGAACAAATGATGATAGATGGACAAAGAAAATATCCGAATGGAGACCGCGCTAGCATGCTTTCCGCAGCAGAGGCAGACCGCCCACACGATGGTCAGATGATCTAAAACGCATCCGCACCAACTGGATAAATGCAGCGCAAGACAGGGAGAAATGGAAGTCTTTACGGGAGGCTTACGTCCAACAGTGGACAACTATATAGCTGTTTGATGATGACACGCTTTCTTGATGTCTCGTCGACTGTAGCCATTCCTGAGTAAAGCTTCTTCCACATGGCTCAATTCTTGTGGTTTACTGTCCTCGTCACAGATAGTGTTGGCTCGATGGATAAGAGTCTTGATCAATGATCGCTTTTGTTGGGGATGATGATGAGACGAAGCATGCAGATAGCGGTCGGTGTGAGTCTTCTTTCGATATACTGTATGGCTTAATCTGTTGTTAGTGGTTCGTTTCACTAACGCGTCCAGGAAAGGTAGCCGTCCTTTTTCTTCAGTTTCCATAGTAAATCTTATTCTGGCATGGTGGTTGTTTAAGTGTGCCAAGAAAGCTTCAAGAGCTGCTTTTCCATGGGGCCATATAACGAAAGTGTCGTCGACGTAGCGGAACCAGCATTTAGGTTTGAGATGGCTGGACTGAATAGCTTCATCTTTAAAGGCTTCCATAAATATGTTAGCAATGACTGAAGATAACGGGGATCCCATAGCGGCTCCTTTCTTTTGCTCGTAGTATATTCCTTCCCAAAGAAAGTAGGTCGTCGTGAGGCACATCCTTACTAACTCTGGAATGTCTTCTCGAAGTCCTTCAGGAACGAAGCATTGTTGTATAAGATTTACTGAATCTTCTACTGGTACATTGGTAAACAGGGATTCCACATCGAAACTGACCAACATGTCCTGGTTCGTTACTTTCAACTCAGCCAATATTTCCCCGAAATGCTCAGAGTTCTTCACGTAGGATTCTGTTCTGCCTATGTATGGTTGTAGTACGTTAGCGAGGTATCTGACTAGTTCATACGTAGGAGATCCGCAGGTGTTAACAATTGGCCTGACTGGAACTTCTGGTTTGTGGAATGTCGGAAGTCCGTAAAGTCTGGGCGGTCTAGTATCGCTAGGCAGTAGTCGTCGATGTTCCGACACTGGTATTAAGAGCTTTTGATAGCTCCTCTAACCTGGCGTTCTATCCTCGACGTAGGGTCCTTCTTCAGTGTTACGTATTGTTCATCGTTCAGTAGTGATTGAATTTTGTTCTGGTAGTCCTTTCTATTCATCACTACGGTGGCATTTCCTTTGTCAGCGCGTAGAACTACAATGTCTGGATTGTTTCGGATTTCCTTCAGAGCTTGTGTTTCGGCTCTGGTGACGTTCATCTTTGGTGGTTTAGCACGCTTTAATATACGACAGGTCTCGTGTCTTACTTCCTCGGTTTCCTCAACTGGGAGTTTGCGAACAGCACTCTCAATTTCAGCGATCACTTCTTCATTAGGTATGTGGGATGGAGTCAAAAGCTCATTAATACCAGAGTAGAAACATCGATGACTACTGCCTAGCGATACTAGACCGCCCAGACTTTACGGACTTCCGAAGATCCACAAAGCGGAAGTTCCAGTCAGGCCAATTGTTAGCACCTGCGGATCTCCTACGTATGAACTAGTCAGATACCTCGCTAACGTATTACAACCATACGTAGGCAGAACAGAATCCTACGTGAAGAACTCTGTGCATTTCGTGGAAATATTGGCTGAGTTGGAAGTAACGGACCAGGACATGTTGGTCAGTTTCGATGTAGAATCCCTGTTCACCAATGTATCAGTAGAAGATTCAGTAAATCTTATACAACAATGCTTCGTTCCTGAAGGACTTCGAGAAGACATTTCAGAGTTAGTAAGGATGTGCCTCACGACGCCCTACTTTCTTTGGCAAGGAATATACTACGAGCAAAAGGAAAGAGCCGCTATGGGATCCCCGTTATCTCCAGTCATTGCTAACATATTTATGGAAGCCTTTGAAAATGAAGCTATTCAGTCCAGCCATCTCAAACCTAAATGCTGGTTCCGCTACGTCGACGACACTTTCGTTATATGGCCCCATGGAAAAGCAGCTCTTGAAGCTTTCTTGGCACACTTAAACAACCACTATGCCAAAATAAGATTCACTATGGAAACTGAAGACAATGGACGCCTACCTTTCCTGGACGTGTTAGTGAAACAAACCGTTAACAACAGATTAAGCCATATAGTATATCGAAAGAAGACTCACACCGACCGCTATCTGCATGCTTCGTCCCATCATCATCCCCAACAAAAGCGATCATTGATCAAGACTCTTATCCATCGAGGACAGTAAACCACAAGAATTGAGCCATGTGGAAGAAGCCTTCCTCAGGAATGGCTACAGTCGACGAGACATCAAGAAAGCGTGTCAATATACCATAAAACCAAAAGAACCTAAACCTAAACCTACTAATTACGCCTGCCTCCCTTTCATCGCCGGAGTAACCGACAGAATAAGAAAGATATTAGATAAAAATAACATTGGAGTCCGCTATGGTACAATAAGAAAGATCGAACAATTGATCCCCTCTAACAAAGATTCTTTGCCCAGACTACAGACAGAAGGCGTTTACCAGCTCCAATGTACTTGTGGCAAATCTTACATCGGACAAACGGGAAGAAGCATCCAATGTCGAATAAAAGAATACCAGAGCCATACACGACTTGGAAACGTACAAAAATCAGCCATCGCAGAACACTTATTAGGACCAGTAAACCACAGAATAAATTACGACTCCGTAAACATACTAGCCAGATCTAAAAAATACTTCCCTCGTGTTATTTGGAAATCCCTAGAAATTATGAAAAATCCAAACATTTTCAATCGAGAAGACGGCTTCCGCCTTAGTAACACATGGAAGGTAGCTCTGCCAAACCAATCCATCCATAAACAAGTTTCACGTGAGCAACCAAGCGGGAAAACGACAAGTCCGAATAACATGCAAGATCTACATGAGCAGCCAACCGTAACGACTCCTCGGTATATAACCAGGAGCAAAAGGCACCGACATCAATCTTTAGAAAACTTCTGAAGAAGCTGACAGCATGAGCAGCGAAACGTCAAGTTCAAATCGACGACCACGGCATAACCCGGAAGAACCTATCATTATGAACAACGGCCGTGAAAGCCTGCATTCGACTAAAAGTTGTTTATTAAGTGTTGCATTCATGGAAACAATGTAGCTTTACCCATGGTGCATAGAATCAAGGCGGTCTATATTGTTCCAGGCCATGACACTGGGCCTATAAAGTGACCTTTGGAATGGCGTACCACAATCTGGCAACATGGCTTCACCAACCTTTAACAAAAAATTACTAGTTTTGGTCACTAAATGAACAATCGCGGGGCTTAAAACGCTCGCTCACTCGCGTTTTAACTCTGCCCCACTCGTAACGTCGTAACTAAAGACTAGCATTAAGTACTTGTATCGTTAATTGTATTATGGATTATCGATAACCTCATTTTACCTTGCGGTGTAGAGGCTGGTGCTTTATGCACTTGCATCTGGCGGTACAATGCTCAACTTGCCCCAGATTCGGAATACAGAGTTGGAGCAAGCCTTTTGTGCTTGCGCAGCAACCATTGTGTGTGTATCGTAAATTACTATTTTTAAATCAATAATAAAAAAGTGATAAGCCACACTGCGTTACTTTTTCCTCGCTACACAGGGTATCCCATGACTCGAGGTCCATAGCTTAATGGCGTGTTAGTGAAGTCATTTAGAATTAAAATTGCTTAATAAACACATGCTTCCTAATAGAACTATAACCATTGATGAAATGTAAAAAGAAATTAATTTTACTTATTTAAAAATGTATTTAGAAATTCTGTTCAAAATTATCTCCTGCAACTTCAATACAAAGTCTGGCTCTCCGTAAAATTGATGTAACAGCTCGCTCCGCAATGTCAGAATTTCTTATTTCTTATTTCTTAATTACAATACAAATAATGATAATGATAACAGCTGAACCAAAGAGTGATAAATTATTTAATATAAGATAATATGATAACAAATATATTACATATACAAACTTGTAAAAGTAAAATTATGATATATTTTAATTAAAAATAAAATTCAGTCTCTGATGTCCAGTAAAAATGTATCTGCTGTTGACTTTCTTGTATTTGTAATCTATTCTTTTAGTGACAGTATACATTGTAGATTTTGAACTCTGGTAGCCTAATTCGTCTAGTGCAAATTGTAATATATTCTTCAAATTGAAATAACACACTCTAAAAAAATTTCATTGAAATCTATCTTAGGTTTCGAAAAACTGCACTTTGGATTTTGACAATTTCGAAAAACTATATTTTCTAAACAAGTAAAAATCACTCGGTATGTATAAGAGATTTTTAGACAAGTACAAATTATTGACGTAAAACGTTTTTTTGAAAAATCAAACATAAAAATGTTTCCTATATTGTGCCGATTTTTTAGCGGACAGTATAATATATAAATAAAAAGTATAATTTTCTCTTAACAAGCGAGAAGAGGGCCATGGATGTATTTTTTTTTAAATAGACAGCGGCAGTCGATTGTATGTAGGTGGCGGGATAACGAATAAATGTCAACCGACGTCAACATAACCTACAAAAGTTGGTTAAAATGCTGTAATCTAACGACTTCTCTATTTAAAAAAAAATGTGGCTAATTTGCCTTGTCCCTACAAGCCTAGGCAACTAAACACATATTCGTAATAAAAAATTAGACTTCAGTGCCTTGCTATAAACTAGTAGTTGGTGTACCTACCAAGGCACTGATATTTAACTTTTTATCACGAATGTGGATTTAGTTGCCGGGGCGCGTAGGACCAAGGCAAATAAACCACTTGAGGGATGAAAAGAAACTTCAGTGCCGAAGGGTACATTATGTTTTTTTTTAAATCGAGAAATCTCAGAATTATAACATTTTAACCAACTTTTGTAGGTTATGTTGACGTCGGTTGACGTTTACCTATCACCCAGCCGCCTACAGAACGTCCTACAACAATGGATGAATTCACTGCCGATTTCTCATATTTTAATGACGATTTCGACGTTCTTCACTGCCGATTTGAAAAATTACTATTTTATGGGATACGGGTAAAAACGGTTGAAAAACACTGATCTAAGAATCAGACTATAAACTCAATATGTGTTTTGGAAAGCAATAATAATGATGCAGAAGAACATACAGTTGTCAAGAGTCGTGGTAATAACAACAAGTAAGTAAATATTACAAATTAAAATCACAATTCATAATATTTAAAATACACATTTTAACCGGTCTAATACTACCACTCCTGATAATACACTTACAAGTAGCACTTGGAACACAAGCTTACTAAAGGAACTACAGCAGCTACTATCAATAATTACAGAACGCTATGAAATGCGAACGGAAGTTGAAATTTAAAAAAAATAGAACAATCTTCGAATAACTGAAGCTAAAGAATGATTTACCTCAAAAGCTATTGCAAAAAAATGTTTTATTCTTGCCGTACTGTTAGTATTTTTATAAAAACAAATTGATGCTTCTGTCTGCCGGGAGATGAGATGAGAAACATCATAATCCTCGTAATTATATCACACAGGAAACTGAGTCAAAAGTCGAATCGGTCTGCAACGTCCCTAATGGATGATGTTTGATGTCCAGCAAGCCATAAAAAGATTAAGATGTTTTTTGGGCTTATATTAATTCTTGAATTTGTTAAAATAGAGCATTATAATTAAATAAGCAATATGAAAATAATTTACCCAAATACTTCAAAATTAACCTAATGTACATTCAGTAATAATTCGTCCTAATTGCTATAAAAAAATTTCTTCATGGTTATCCAGTTGCATTTTATTTTTCCGACTGCAATTTGCTGTTAAAAAATTTACACTCATACACTAATCCGTTCTAGTGAAAATTTCATCATCACTGCTGTCTATAAACAATCCAATAAAAGGTTGCTGGAAGCTGATACTGCAACACTATTTCAAGGCAATAATACTCCAACTCTTGCTATAGGCGATTATAATTCAAAGAACACTCTTTGAGGATGTAGAACCAATAATCATAGTGGAAGTAGACTGCATATCTTCATATCCAATCATGCAATTCAACTGTCTGCTCCAACAGAACTAACCTACCAACCATACCGAATAAAACATCGTTCCGATACTTTAGACATATGTTGCCCAAAAATTTCTAGTTACCAATATCACGAACTGTTTTAATGGAATTAGAATCAGACCACGCTCCTGTCTCGTATAATAACAAAGAAAAATCGATATAAACAAAAACAATTGAGGCAAGCGAAGCAAAGCTTAGGTGTGTCTTGTGGCTTCCCCACAAAAATTAATTTTAAAGTTAATAAATACTCATTTTTCTAATTATAGTGTTTCAACTTAGTACTGGGTCGTAAATAGGCTGCAGATGATTTACTTTTAGCTGGTGTTTCGGTGGCTGAGTTGTGCTAATTTCAAATAATCGGCGCGGCTTGGAGGCCTGAGGTAGGCAGCGCCCTTCGTGAAAAGCAGCGGAGCTCTAGGTATGGCCCAAAGAGCCGAGAAGAGCGAAAGAGCTGCAGGCGGGCTTGTACGGCAGGCCAACGAAGAATAAGGAACCCCATTCGTTGCGGGCCCGATTTAAGCCCTAGTATCCATCGCAGAAGCGTATAATTAAGATAAAAAACCGTTTATCCTAAAATTGAAATCAGTGAATTTTGTTCGTGGCGTCGTTCTGTGTTTTACTTTCGGCAGCGTCTCTTCAAGTGTTTTATTTAAAACTGTTTACTTACGTATTTATCATCTGGGTAACGTATCATATGTAATAGCAGGCAGCAGCCAACTTTTATTTATTAAATGTGCGGTTAGGGCGCTCTAATGTTGACGTTTGAGTTTTGTATTCATTAGTCTAAAAATCCCGTATTAGAGTGATCCCAGTAGTATTGAAACGATTGCATTTTATAAAAACCTGAACAATTTATGTTAAAAGCAAATATATTAGAAAATAATTGTACAAATCAATATAATAAATTGGTAGGATGTAGAAACCCAACCCAACTGAGATTAGTCATTAATTAAATCTAAATAAATAAATACAACACAGCAAGAGCCGGCTAAATACAAAAATAGGTAGCTATTTGTATTTAACATAAAAATCAATTAATAATATTACAACAGCAGATAGGTAGGGCATGTCATAATAAAGTGTCAACAAGAATTAAAAAATAAGGCTCTTATTAGCTACGAAATACATTACTTCACTCAAGTATGCGTACAATTCAAGTTAATACAGATAAAAGGAATGAAGCAAGAAGAAATGGAAGAGGTGCAGGTAGAAAAAACGGTACAAGAAGCACCGTAGCAAAACGAACAGGGAGACCAAAAAGGTAGCCAAGGCGAAGAGCAAAGAAATAAGTGGATTTGGCGCAATTAATGAACGTATTGCACAAACAAATGTAGTTAACATACAGAAATCTAATAAGGCAATGCAGGAAAATATGAGAGAAGCAATACAGCATAGTGCCGAAGAAAACAGAGTACATGCAGCAGAAAATGTGAAAACAATGGAAGATGAAATGAGCGAGCAGGCAGAACTGGCAAAGATACAAGCTGAAAATAAGCACGAGCTGCAGCTGGAAATAAGTAAAATTTATGATAGAATTAATACCTACAAAGCTGAGTTCAAGGAGGAAATCAGAGCAGAAATGCAAGACAAAGTGGAGAGATTAGAAAGGAGTTTTGAGCAAACTGGAGTAGACAGGGTGGAAGCTACTAAAGGAGACGTAACGAAGATCAGGCTGATCAAAACAACGGGGTAAACATTAAAATAGGTGCGATAGAAAGAAAAGTGTGGAGACGTATGAGATTGTTGCCACATAGGCAACTATTTGTATTTAACACAAATCTCAATTAATGATGTAACAATAGCAGATAGGGCATATCATAATAATATGTAAACCTTAATAATAATGTTCGTAGGTTTTGCTTTCTGCTAATCTATAAGAAAAGTGTTTGGTTGGGAACTGAGTGGTACCATAATCAGACAGAAATGTGAATTGGGGTGTACAAGTTGAAAAGCTTGGAAGCTGCTGGCATTGAGAATATTGCATACTCATTTACAGCACGTTTAGTTTTACATAAATTTTGTACAATGTAGAAATGGAACATTTAAAAATAGAAAACATAATAAAAATTTACAAATTTTGCTCTTGTATGTTCCAATATATTTTTTCTCTTGTGTGTCTTCATAGCTCCCATTCAATAACTTCTCCGTTTGGTTTTATATTCACAAATTACACAAAAATAAGGTTTTTCTGTTATGTTGTCAGCAGGATGGTGCCGTGTCGTGTTTCTCTACGATTTTGTCTCAAAATTTCACCATTCGTATTGCCATCCTCCTTAAAACTTAAGTTCTTCTTTACTACCTACGTATCTTCATATGTTTAACTATACTAGTTTTTATTGCTGCTCTATATTTGCAAATAGAACGTTAATAAGTTTCCTCTGTATGTGTCTTCATATGGCTTACTAAACGATCTTTACGGGCGGTTCTATATTCACACATGGAACATGGAAAAGGTTTTTCCCCTGTATGAGTCCTAATATGTTTAACTAAACTACTTTTCTCCGCTGCTTTATATTTGCAAAAAGGACATGCATAAGGTTTTTCTCCTGTATGTTTCCTTATATGCTTGACTAAAGTGCCTCTCGTTGCTGCTTTATAATCGCACATGGAACATGCGTACGGTTTTTCTCCTGTATGAGTCCTCATATGATTGACTAAATGATTTTTCTCTGCTGCTTTATACACGCAAATAGAACATGAATAAGGTTTATCTCCTGTATGAGTTCTCATATGGCTCACTAAATGGTTTTTCTCTGCTGCTTTATACTCGCAATTAGAACATGAATAGGGTTTTTCTCCTGTATGCGTCCTCATATGTGTATTTAAAACATGTTTAGTTGCTGTTTTATAATCGCAAATAGAACATCCGTAAGGTTTTTCTCCTGTGTGTATCCTCAGATGCTTCACTAAAGTACTTTTCTCTGATGATTTATATTTGCAAATAGAACAAAAGTAAGGTTTTTCTCCTGTATGCGTCCTCATATGTTTAATTAAATCACGTTTGGCTGATGCTTTATATTTGCATATACAACATGCATAAGGTTTTTCTTCTGTATGAGTCCTAGTATGTATCACTAAATAATTTTTCTCTGATGTTTTATATCCGCAAATAGAACATGTATAAGGTTTTTCTCCTGTATGAGTTTTAATATGGCGTACTAAATGATGCTTCTCTGTTGCTTTATATTCGCACATAGAACATGAATAAGGCTTTTGTCTTGTATGCGTATGTGTCCTCATCATATGCTTTACTAAAGCATCTCTTGTTGCTGCTTTATATTCGCAAATAGAACATGCATAAGGTTGTTCACTTCTATGCGTCCTTAAATGGGAAACAAAGCTCCTTTTAAGTACAGTTTCATATTTACAAATGGAACACGACTGTAATTGGTTCATATGGGTCATCATATGTTTCAAGAAATTGCGCTTGTCTTCTGCTTCATATTCACAGACCCGGCAAGCAAATTGTATGTGGCTTCCACTCACTACAGGCGTGTCACGCAATTCATCTTTTATATAAATTTCCTCCTGTTTAATATTCAATCCTTGATAAACCGTGTTGTGGATAGTGCCTTCAATGATCTCTTGCTGTACATGTAAATTTGCAACTTCTGCATTTTCATAGTCTTTCAACATTGGTTTGTATAACCTGGTAGCTATAGCGCTACACAAATCATTATCAATCAATTCCTGCTTCACTGCTATTTCCATTATTATAACACAAATGAAGGATCGCGGGTTGCTTTAATACAATCTCTGAAAACAAAATTTAGTTAAGTTAGTTCTGTTTAATTGCAAATTTCTCATAACGTGAGTTATAATATTTTTACTTGCATACAACATGAAATTGAAAAACAGTTTGGATGGCAACTTACAGAGAAATGCTCAGCAGCAAACTTGATATTGGATAACTACAAAAGCCGCCATTATTGTAATTACATCAAATGGAATGCAAAGGAGCTACTGTACTATACAGGGTGACCCGCAACGCGATATTCTTCAGTAGGTAGCTGAATTTATAATATTTATTCTTAGATTTAAATGTACAAACAAGACAAGGTCATGTACAGTGGCGGCCATAACAACCGGGACAGTTTTTCTGACCTAATTTTCAAAATGCGAAAAAAAGTGCTGACTCTGACAATTCTAATTAATATATATGTCATGAAAAGTTATTATTCAGAATAAACAACGACTTTTGAAGACATTTATTAATTAGAATTGTAAGTGTCAGCACTTCTTTTCGCATTTTGAAAATTAGGTCAAAGAAACTGTCCCGGTTTTTTTGGCCGCGACTGTAGAATAGTGTAAAATAACGACGTTCCTGCAAAAAAAAAGAATGAGAAACTTAAAAATGAGTACCTTCAAATTGGAAAAACGTGGTTATCAAAAGTTATAGTTGTACTTGGTTTAGGATTGCTTTGATGACATGCTAAAATTCAGTCCAAAAGTGTGCAATTGATCAAACAACTGTGATGGACACGTAGTCTACATGCTGTAAAATATATGATATTGTAACGATTCTACAGCCGGGTCGTTGCCCCGGGCATATGATTCAGCCCCGAGCTTTCCAAAACTTCTTGGAGCAACCTTGAAGACAGCTGCAGACGCGTGACGTCAGCGACCTTGCTGGCTAACACGCGAATGCCTCATGCGGTTCCCAGAAAGGTCGAGCGAAGTCTAGATTGACCTCGAAGGAATTATTCCGCGAATATAAATACACGGCCGCCGGAGTTCTAATTCAGTTCACTTTAGACTCGAAGCTCGCGTGATATAAACGAACCCTAGTGAAATAAATAACAGATAAATCAAACCACTGTTTTATTTTGTAACTGTTATTTATTAATGCACAAAATATTCATATAAAAGAGTACAAAAACTAGACTGACCTTACGAGTCCATTACTACATTACGACGACTGTGTCATCTGATCTACAGTGGTATATCTTAACTACTTATTAATTATACAACACGTTCCCTTTTTTTATAAACAAAATACAAATAAGGATTAATGATAAAGACAAATAAGGATTAATGATAAAGATAATAGTCCTTGTATTTTGAAGGTATTTTCCGTTGTCTTGTCGTCTTGGTCTGCGGTGTGGCTATAAGACTCTGTACGTCTTTATCATCACGACTATAGACAGTTTCTGTTACTACTTCGCGATCACTTTGATTGGTCCCGAATTCACAATCACTTGTTTGAAATCGGCGATCACTTGTTTGGAATTCGCGATCACTTTGTCTGGCCCCGAATTCACGATCACTTACTTGAAATTCGCGTTCACTTTGTCTGGTCCCAAATTCACGATCACAGGATATACCATTCTTGGTTGTTTCACTGAAGATTTCCCATTTGGATCGGCACGACCATTAACTTTTTCTTTTTCAGTAGTTATGTTCTCTGACGGCTCTATATGTTCTTCATTTCTTTCCTCCTTATATGGTTTCAAGTTAACTCGATTTCTCTGATAAAGCTTTCCATTTGTGTTAACAATATATGACCTGTCTGATAATTGTCTATCTACTGTTCCGGGAGTCCATGTTTTAGATATGTTGGGTTTTAGTTGTATTTGTACTTTTTCCCCTTGTTGATGGTTTCTTTTAATTATTTCTGGAACTCCTTCTATTGGTTTTGGTATTAGATTTAGTGAAGGTATACCATGTCTGGTCTGTCTGCTCATCAATCGTTGTACTGGACTGGTTCCAATTTTGTTTGGTGTATTTCGCCAATGTAAAAGCATCCACCATAAGTCTTCTTTTGTTTCGTCACTTTTCTTGATGAGATTCTTCGCTATTTTAACTGTTGATTCCGCCTTCCCATTGGTCTGTTGATGATTGGGTGATGATGTTACATGTTTAAAATTGAATCATTTTGAAAATTCTTCCATTTGTTGATTAACAACATGTGTACCTTGGTCTGAGATTAAAAGTTCCGGTACTCCATATCTGCTGAAAGAGGGCTGTGTATAACTGCATTCGGAGTTAGATTTTTTAGAAAAGTAATCTCAAAATAATTTGAGTAGTGATCAACCAATACGAGCACCTTCCGTTGTTTTCCTTCGTATTGTACAAAACATATATCCATTGAGAGTATTTGCCATGGATAATTAGGAATAGGACTTGACATCATCGGTAATTTTTGTTGATTGGTGGCATGTTTTAGACATACTTGGCAACTTCGAATTTTTTCCGTAATTTCAGTAGACATTCCCGGCCAGAAAACATTCTGTTTTGCTAACTTAACGGTATTTTCAATTCCGTTATGGCTAACGTGAAGTTTATCTATGAGCGTTTTCCTCAATACAAAAGGTATTAAGATTTTGTCCGATTTTGTAATAAAGCCATCCTGTAATGAAAGTTCATGTTTATACTTGTTATAAATTTTAATATCATCGGGTACATCCTTAATGTGGGTTGGCCATCCATAAGTAATCATATGAATTAGTGTTTGTAACGATTGGTCCTTTTGGGTTTCCGTTCTAATAGAGTCCAAACGTTCATCAGTAATCCTAAGTTCTTTTATTGTATTGATTGTAGCAATACCTTTAAAAAAATTTTTTTCTTTACCCTCACCCTCTTCTTCCGCAGTTGCTCGAGAAAGTGTATCTGCAACTATGTTTTCTTTTCCTGGAACATATTGTAGTTTAAAGTTGTATTTTTGTAATCGCATCATCATGGCTTGTAGTCTTTTGGGCGCTTTCAGTAATGGCTTACTGAAAATTGAAAGTAGTGGTTTGTGATCTGTTTTGATAATCACACTTGGATTTCCAACTATATACTCATTGAATCTGGTACATGCGAATAGAATTCCTAACAATTCCTTCTCTATCATTGCGTAGTTTCGTTCAGGTCTGGTAAGTACTCTAGAGGCGTATGCTATAATTCCTTTTTCTTGGTAAATAACAGCACCTAGTCCTTCTGAACTTGCATCACATTCCAGCGTAACTGGTTCGCTTGACTTGTAGTACGCTAAAGTTGTGTCACAAATACCGTCTTTTAGTTTGGTGAATTCTTCCTGTTCTGGTTGTTCCCATTTCCAGATTGAATCATTTCGTAGTAGTCTTCGTAAACAAGTTGTTTGACTACTAATATTTTTTATATATCGGCTTAAGTAGGTCACCATGCCTAAGAATCTGTGTAGGCTTTGCTTGTTAGTTGGAACTGGCATGTTCTTAATTGCTGTAATTTTTGTCATATCTGGCTTAAGACCTGTATTTGTCAGTATATGTCCATAAAACTTTACCTCTTTCTGACACAAATTTATTTTGAGTTTATTTAGTTTCACATTATTTTCTCTCAAACGTTGGAATAATGATCTTATATTTTTATTGTGATCTACTAATGCTTCATCAATTGTATCTCCACATCCATAAACCAAAATATCATCTGCCATAACCTCTATACCATGTAAATCTTGTAAGAGTTGGTACATTTTCATAGCGAAAAGTTCTGGAGCTGGACTTACACCAAAAGGCAATCTCAACCATCTATATCTACCGTATGGTGTCCAGAATGTAGTTAATTTCAAATGCCAAAACCCTTTTTTTGTATCCACTGTTGTGAAGACCTTTGCTTTACCAAGTTCTGGTAGTATTTCGTCAATTGTGTTAAATTGAAAATGTGGTCTCTTTAAAGCTGTGTTAAGCGGAATTGGGTCAAGACAAATTCTAAAAGAATTCTTTTTTTGTACTAGCAAAATATTACTAACCCATTCTGTGTGTTGCTCCTCCTTAATAATTATCTGTTTTTCAACTAAACTATTAAGTTCTTTTTTTAATTTGTCTCTTAAGTTAATTGGAATTCTTCTAGCAGGTTGTATGATAGGTTTAACTTTATTGTCGATTTCCAATTCTACCTCCCCTGCTAGTAACCCTTGTCCTTGAAAAATATCCTTATATTCAGTTACAATCTGTTGTGCTTGTTCATAACCATCTTGTGAGTTAGGATTAATTGATACCTTTTTACAATATTTAATCAATCCCAAGGATGTGCAAGCATTTGCCGAAAGAAGTGGTCCATGTTCTACGTCAACTACTTGAAACAGTATCTTGTATTTCTTATTTTTATGAATACATGGAATACGAATTTCTCCGTTTACCGGTATGAGTGCTCCTCCGAATCCTTTTAATCTATATTTAGATTGTGTTAGTTGCGGACTCTTCTCAATACACATTTTCTGTAAATATGTATGCCCTATTAGACATACCGAAGCACCTGTGTCTAGTTCACATTCAACTTTCTTCCACGATCCATCGAATTGTAGATCCAGTTTTGTTGTAACCGATCCTCCCTTCAGCGTATTATCTGTAACCTTTGCTATTTCTCGAGTTTCTTCAGAATCACTTTCTGTCGTTGTAGAATCCTCTTTTATTTCCTTAATTTTTCCTTTTTTCTTTTTCTTCTGATTTAGTTTCTTAAAACAACATTTTTCATAATGACCCTTTAGTTTGCAGAACGTACATATTGCGTTCCTTGCTGGACATGCATCTTTTTCAAAAGCATGTTTTTTTCCACAGAACTTGCACTTACGAAGAAAATTTCCTTTTTGTGTAACTTTATTTACCGTATTACTTGTATCTTCCTTCGTAATTAGTTTAAATCTATCTTCTGTTGCTTCGTGGATCTTACATTGGTCTATGATTTCTTGCAATGTTAATTTGTCAAGATTCTCCTTTAAAAATCGTTTCTTTAATTCAGTATTTGCAATACCAAATGCCAATCTGTCTCGTAGCATTATATCTTTAATTTTTTCTGTTGGTATTTTTTCGAACTGACAATTAGTTAAAATTTTAGTTAATCGAACTAAATAACTATCAAAATCTTCATTTAGCATTTGATTACAGTTGTAAAATAACCATCGTTCATATAACGGTTGTTCTTTTCGAATCAATTGCTTACTAATCTTATCTAAGACAGTTTTAGTAGATTTTTTATCTTCAGCCGTAAAACTAAAATTATTATATTTCACCTTCGCAGCATCTCCTAACACCGATAACAATATGTTTACCTTTTGAGATTCTCGAATGGCTTCCCAACAATTCATCCCTGTAGCTACTTCATATTCTTCCCAGTTAGATTTGAATAATTCGAAATTATCTCTAATATCTCCTGTTTCAACCTGCAGCGGTTTAGGCCATGGAACATTATTTGAAGTAATTGGAGTGGTCGTAGATAACAAAGACATTTGCGTTTGCATTTGTTGTAGCTGTGTGTTTAGCATTTGCATGTTTTGCATTTGTAGAGCTAAAAACTCCTCAAGACTAGCCATTGCGACGGTTTCGACAAAGATTACTGAAAAAGTTTCACAAAACTAACCTTAATTTTCGAATCGCTCAAACTGCCCCTGCTTGTGGTTGCACCTACAGTCTGCACCTTTTATGCTTCTAACACGTAACACATACAACACACACTTCTGACACCATGTTTTATTTTGTAACTGTTATTTATTAATGCACAAAATATTCATATAAAAGAGTACAAAAACTAGACTGACCTTACGAGTCCATTACTACATTACGACGACTGTGTCATCTGATCTACAGTGGTATATCTTAACTACTTATTAATTATACAACAACCACATAAATCAGTACTGTTAAACGCGTAAATAGCCACATAAATAATTGATGTTTAACCAGTGTAAATAAATAATGTATCGTTGTTAGAAATAGTTCGTTAGTTTAAGTAATCTGTGTGTTTGTAAATAATCATAATTAATTGTTGTAAATAAATGTTTAATACAAGAAGCGTCGAATAATTTGTAAATAGCCCGAAACGTAAAAACGTAACAATATTTTACAAGTAGAAAACGGATGTTGAAGAATTATTTTTAGTTTTCATGCATACAATTTAGAAAATGGCGATAATTTTAATTGTAATACATGTCTTGTTTAAGATTGAGAAATAAATGCTCTATTTGTCAACTGTTTTTTTTTCATACGCTACGGTAAACGTTGCGGAATAGTTTTTGCAACCATCTGTTAATAAAATAAAATCTAACCCGAGCAACTATGCAGCGCTCGTACCTTATTAATTATTGTTCATTATAATTAATACTCATTTTGTTTAATTACAACTTTTAATTTTTGATACAACTTAGCCCGTCGGAGTAGTCAGAAATGCCAGGGTTCGATGTATAAAATCAAATATACAGACTAAGTACACATAAAATAAAGGATTTATTTTGTTTAACTACGTACAAGATAACCAATTAATAAAAATATAATATTCTGTGTAATTTACAATAAATAAACGACGATTTAGCTCTCTCAATGGGCCAGCGAGCGCCTGACTATATAGGCAACCCACATTGACCCTTTCTTTCGCTTCTCCTCGGAGAACCGATCGGGAACGAAGCGAGTCTCAAACGGCGTGGAGCGTGGCTCCCTCGTTGCGGTCGGAGCTAGAAACACAAGAATAACACTGTCAGTTTTGGTATGGAATGGCGGTTTATAACGGGGTTGTAATTTTTTGTTTATTTGGGGGTCATTTGTTTAAACTTAATTTTGGCAAGGGCAGGCCTTGCTCGTAGTAAGCTGCAGTGCCCGGAATATGTTAACAAGTGAGATAATTACAGTGAATTTAGTTACTTTTCGTGAAATTACAGCAATAACCTAAGTTTTAGGTTACGGATCAAAGTTGCTTCTGGGAGCTCGTATTTTGATACTAGGGCACTGCAGACGGTTTCTGGAGGTTCGAAAATAGCGTTCCAAAAGGTGAGTGAAGCTCTTAATTTTACGTTGGAAACCTGGTGCGGTGCTCTTAGTAAAATTTGCAGGCGATTTTTGGGGATCGGTTTCAAGGAGGTGAAAATTCGAAGACCACAGGCTCCTAATCGACGTACCACTTTGGTCTTCAACGGGGATCGGGTTCAGAGAGAGTATAGACGGAGACTACAGGCGCCTAGGCGACGTACCACTTTGGTCTCCAACGGGAATTCGGGTTGTTGCTAGGAAATCAGGAATCAAGTCTCAGGTCGGACAGGATCAGGGTTTAGGCCCAAAAGGGCCTGGAGCGGAAAGCTCCAGTTTGCTGGTTCGAGTCGGTGGATGCAAGTCTCTCTAACCGCCTGATTACCTGGTTTTATACCTTTCTGTGTCTCCTTATCCGGGCTGGAGTTAGAGCAGGGATGCGTAAAACTCGGCCCGTCGTGTACTACTCATGCACCGCAACGCTTAATTTGATTTATCTACTTTCGCGCGCCTTGGAGATGCATTTACGTGATTGTGGCGATATTTTAGGGACGTCCAAATTCAAACGCATTACAGTGCGAAAAAATACGAATTTCGGCCGGCGGTAATGTCACAACTATATTTTATTAATAAAACAGCGACATGCATGATAAAACTACACATGCAAGCAAAATAAACAAATACGTAAATGACATGCTTTTAATGTTGGTTTCTGAAGTCGCATTATATTCTGTCACACTTTTATCAGCTGAAATTTTCAAGTGTCTTTTAAGGTTTTTTGCAGCATTACTATTGAACTCATTGTCTTTACTACCTTTACTATCCATATCATCAAATGCTATCTGTAGCAACCTAGAAAATTCCTTTCTTGACGCTGTAGTGATTTTTTATAACGAATTTTCTGTGATTCCAAATCAATTTTCATTGGACGAAAGAAAATTATGTCTAAGAGTTGAGTTAAATGAGAATAATGCGGTGGTAAACCAATGAAAGCAATGTCGCGTTTTCCACAGGACTGTAAAACTTCATTGTTAAAGCGACTTGCCAATTTTTATTTATTTATTTATTTATATTCAGAAATGTACTTAAATGGCTAATAACTATCTAAAAGTGATAAGAATTAAAGCTATGTTTCTGTAGATTCAGTTATTAGTGATCATTTAAATTTCGTAAACCGCTAAAGTACGAGGATTTTTGAATAGCAACACGTTTGGAGGTTGTAGCATAATTTTTATTTACAATTTCAAGAAAATCTCGATTAACATTAAGGCATGAGTCATATTGTTGTACTAGTAGATAGATTTCCTGCTGGTAAAGTTCTGGCAGCTATTAATGAAACCATTTTCTAACGTAAATCTGCACTTCAGCGTCCGAAGTGAGTCGCTGTCCCTTTAGAGGCCTCTTTAATGGACCAAAGACATGAACTTTGTGGTAATAAGAGTGCGAATAATGGAATTAACGCTCTTTATAATAATGTTCATCATTTCAGGTAGTTATCTGACGCATTAAGCGTTTATTTACACCTAAATCAGTTTCCATAAGCCACATGTTTTCATCTGAAGATGCAATATGAACATATTCTGGATCAACTAGATCTTCCTTGTCGAAATTTTCTGCCTTAGTAAATCACTGTAGTGTGAGAATAACTACACTAACATCATCAACAGATTTTATTTCCTCATAGATTTCTAGTGGTTGACGTCCTTTGGCGGTTAAACATTTAATTTTATTTTTGGACGGATTTTGTATAGTAAACGCTATTTCGGAGCTCCGCCAATAAAAAATTTCAACAACCGCATGCAATTTTCGTGATAATTAAGTTGCGCCTATGCGATCCAAACGTGTTTCTGTTGAACAATTCTCGTAGTAAAAAAACAAAAACTATAAAAAATTCAATGCAGGACTTTCTTTAATACTTGATGAAGTGGTTGATAATTTTGAATGTATTGTTACAAATGAAATAAAAACTGCAGTTTTACTAAAGTTCTAAATAACAAATGTCGTAAATGAAAACCATGGATGACAAATGGTTTAATTAATTCTGTAAAAATAACATATGAGTTATATCATCATATTACACCAACGAATTTTAAATTCTGACGTTATCGCTTGCCGAAAGTCGCATTTTTACACATTGTAATGCGTGCGAACTTAGACGTCGCTAAAACATCGCCACAATCAGGTAATTGCATCTCGTGGACGCACGAAAAAAGATAAATCAAATTAAGCCTAGCGGTGCACGAGTACACGAGTACACGACGGGCCAAGTACCAGGCACCCCTGCTCTAACTTCAGCCCGGATAAGGAGGCCCAGAAAGGTATAAAACCAGGTAACCCAAGCGGTTAGAGCAGCACCGAGCTCTGTGGCTTAGTGCGTAGCACATCCACGGGGGTCGGGGGTTCGATTCCTGCGGCTGCCTGCCTTGATTCAGGTTGTTAGGTGGTTTTCCTGAGTCAACAGAGTACCTTCTCTGAGGCGAATGCCGGGGCAGTATTTCTCCACATTTCCTGACCTTTCTTCCAGTCTCCACTCCTCCTTTCTCTCACCCATCCCGAGTTTCCCGTTCTTGGCTAAAGAGGGACGGAAGGTGCCTATAGCAGCCCGCCCCCAGTTGGGGGATTTGAAATAACCCTTACCTTTGTCCTTGCGGTTAGAGCAACTTGCGTCCACCGATCCGAACCAGCAACTGTTCTAACCTGGTACTTTCCGCTCCAGGCCCTCTTGGACCTAAACCCTGATCTTGTTCGACCTGACACTTGAGTCCTGAGACTAGTATTTCTTATAAATAACAAATTTCCCGTTGAAACTTACTGTGGCTTGTTGATTAAACACCTGAAGTGTTGTACCCTCTGAAACCGCTTTCCAATGAACTTACTGTGGCTTGTTAATTAAACAACTGAAGTTTCATATCCTCTGAAACCGCTTTCCAGTAAAACTAAATGTGGCTTGTTGATTAAACACCTGAAGTTTCGTACCCTCTGAAACCGCTTTCCAATGAAACTTACTATGCCTTGTTGATTAAATACCTGAAGTTTCGTACCCTCTGCAACCGCTTCCCAAAATCGCCCGCAAAAATCACTAAGAAAGAACAATACACCAAGTCCCTAACAAAAATTAGCAGCTTAATTCACTCGCTGGAACACTATTTGCGAGCCTCCCGTAACCTCCTGCAGTGCCCTTGTATCAAAATCCAGGCTCCAAGAAGCAATTTTGATCCCGACCTAAACTTAGATTATTGTTGAAACATAATGAAAACCAGCTAAATCCGCTCTCTTAATTTCAGTTGCTAACAACATCCGGGCACTGAAGTTGACCCCGAGCAAGGGCACTTGCCCTACCTAAAGTTCAAACAAACGAGCCTTGGATAATAACGAATTTAACTCCTTTTTAATTTTGACATTTCACTACAATCTTAATCTTGTTATTTATGCTTCTAGAACCGCCGATACGAGAAGGCGCCACGAAGCACGGCGTTCGAATACTGGCATCGTTTACAGTCGGATCTCCGAAAGCGAGCGGACGAGAAAGTCACAGTGGGTTGCCTAACCAGCCAGGCGCCCGGCAGCCCGTTGACCGAATTATATCTCTCTTGATTCATTAAATCATTATACATTATACAGAACTCTTATTATTTTATGTTTAATTGTCTTGTAAATATTTAAATTAATAAATCCTTGATTTTATGTGTACTTGATCTGTATACTTGAGTTTATAAATCGAACCTTGGCTTTCTGACTACCCCGAAGAGCTAATTTGTATCAAAAATAAAATTTGTCATAATTAAGCAAGCCAATAAAGAATGAGCAATAATTAATAAGATAAAAGTGTTACAAATTAGCTCTGGCGTAGTTTTTGGCCAAAATACCGGATGCACTTACATAGGGCGCCAGATCCACTGGTCACGAACAATTGACGCAACAGTCGAATTCCTTTTGTCGGATCACCCAAGAGCTGAAATTACTATTAAAAAAAACCAATAAGATAAACAAAGTACGAAGTAAACCCGTAAAAAATCAATAGCCTGTTATCACTACTATTCAAACTTCTGTTTTCCCATGAAAAAGATAATTAGGTGAAATTATGAAGAAACAAATTAGGATATGAAACTAGTTTATAACATGTACCATTGAAACTGTCTGTACCCAAGAATCAGCTTTGTTGTCGGCGTACTGGGTCACGTTATAATATTATTATTGCCAATAAGGAGTCTTTGTGCAGACAGCGATATTACAATTATATCGAATGATATCAATAGGTAAGGTTTCATTCACATTGTTTACAAGGAAGGACTTTTTTGCGAGCGTAGTAGGTTATCAGATCAAACAGGAAATAAGACACAATTTAATTCTATATACAACTCTGTATTTTATTTAACTTTTCAATGTACTTTTAAACTCTAAAGTGTATTCATTTGTGACCCGTTAAAGGCTAAACATGTCTTAAGGGGTAGTTAATCCTGGCTACTCCATTCACATCTTATCCCAAAATACTTCATCCCTTCATAAAAAAAACTCATTTAGGGTAGGCATTGGAAAGAAAGATAGAAAATCTAGTCATGTCTTAACTTAAGTCTGTAAGTAAATGTCAGATTGCATTTTGCTTATGAAAACAGATGGCATGTACACAACAACAACGAATGTATTAGTCACAACGGTCAATAAAAATTGTTTTTGTTAAGTGTTTTGTATATTGTTAAAAAAATAGTTCAAGGTCCAGAAGTAATTTAGTTCTCTCTGACTTGGTAGTTCATTTGCATCAATGGGAATATCTCAAGTTATGGAAAACTTACATTTGATCATGGCATGCTGCAAGTGAGTGTTTTTGGAACACACGATAGCAATAAACCCACCGAGAAGATAATAAATTAAATAAATTAAAAAATCAATTATGCTAATTTATTACAAATCCTGCAATTGAATTATGCAAGTGTAAGGAAAGAGCGAAATTAACAATTAAGTTAAGGTAAATTTGGTCAAATCGTTCACTCTTTACAACTTGAAAGGAAAACATAAAACGCAAGTAGGTTCCTGGAATGGTAGTTAACCATCAGGTAAAATAAATAAATTAATTAGTCGACATTTTGGGGTATGCTAACGCCTGACGAATAATCAAGGCCTTCACTAACCAGGGCGCAATCAAATAAACACGTAATAATAAGGTTCGAGTAAATATATGCTTGCAATTCATTCACAAATTACCTAAATATTTTAAATTATTCAAAATTTGACGTAGTTCAAACTCGATGCAACAGTGACACACTAGTAATCTGAAATTGAAATGTAACTAAAAATTGAATTTACGTTGTGAATGCCATAAGTTGAAGCAATTTATTTAAAATGCCGTAAATAAGTACTGATTCGTGGTACACCAACTTGAAATTTGGGTGAGTTACAACATTAAGCTAATCGACCTTCAATATAAACGAATGATTTACGTTATACAATAAAATCAATAGCAATAATCGATTTAAAAATTGAAATAAACATCGAACGCTAATTATATGCGCTAGTTTAACCACAGAATATACTGATCAGACCTTTTTACGTTTCCAAAGAAACAATTGAGCCCACCAACTGGAAGTAACGAAACATTGGTGAATGGCAGCCAATGCAGTAAGCGGCGCACAGAACAGCTGCAGTCTCAGTATGGACGGCCTGCCGGGAAAGGGTAAACGTAACAATTCGTCAAAACGGTAGCCTGGAATGCAGATTTTTAACGATGGCGGGCTCCAAACGGAAGTTTATACACAATACTAGCTGTTGGTCTAGTACTGCTGATGATGTAGAGTCACTAGACGCATGTACGTTTGCAAGTCACCCAGGAGTAAAGTTAAATTAACTGCTAGCACTCTACGTTTGCATGTGAAATGTATATTATCTCCACGATGATACTGTAGTCTTCTTTCCAGTGATCTCGTTGAAAGAAGGGTTTCTAATCCACCCGAACTTCCGAAGAAAAGTTCTTTTAACATGGCAGTGTGACTCTGCAAATATTGCGAAATTAATGCTTTCACTTGGGAAACTCCATAAATATCCAAAATGCCCCACAGCAATTACAGCACAATATAAACCTTCAAAGAGCCTACTTATTCATAGATAATATACGTTGTCGAAGGCACAAACTTGCGACTTGCTCTCTCTTTGATGACTGCCAGGAGAAGACACCATTTTCTGAAAATGTGTTTCACACAGCGTTGCCAGATGCTCAGTTATAAATTATGGTATCAGCAACATTAATGTTATGGTATTTGGAAACAGATTGTGGTATAGTCGAGCTTTATTTTCAGGGAGTATTATTATTATTAGAAATATTATATACTTATATCCTTGAGAACAAAATTCCCAAATTTATTCGATTAATCGCTAATATGTACTGTAAGGGAAGATAGACGGTCGGCCTTACCTTTTGGCGAAAGTTGTATATGATATTTTGCCGGCTGGTAACTATCGGCCTAGTGGGCTAACTAGTCGCGAGGGTCGGGGTTCCAACTACGCTGAAAAGAATACCAAACGAAATACTAAGAGAGTGGGCGGCAGGTCCTCGACTTCGAATCATCCTTGTGCTGGACCGTTCACAAGGTCGAAGATAAAAACCAGAAAGTTAAACAAAATAGCAACGACCAATAAAAATATCACAGCTTTATTCAACTTGGTACTATAGTGCGTCACATACAAAATCAAAGGCAAATCATCAACCTCAATAACAAACAAAGTCAACCACAAAATCTTTCATAAAATCAAACAAGATCAACAACAAAATCAAACATCAACCAGCATAGCAATAAACAAATTTCAATATACAAATCAATATATACCAACAATAAAAACATTAAAAATAGCCAAAGGTACTGCATCAATACATTTCATAAAAGCATAAATATTTAAACACGTTAGTCGAGCGCTAAACAATAAACTTCAGCTGTAAACTATCGTAAATATTCAATTAAGTTGCTAACCAAAGTAGCAGCACCGGCACAATAATTCGTCCGCATCCTGTGAGGCAGGGTGTGACGAAGCTAGAGCTATGCAAGCGAAAGGCTAACTAATACCCCGAATGTTAGCTTATAATTTTAATGTTACGACAAAATTTCAAAGGCTCGAAGCCCGCTGTTACGGATTGTATGATCAGACAGGCGTGGCGGTTTGTGTTTTAAACGCATCAAGTTATTATTGTATGATTGAACAAAGCAATGGCTTGAATTATGCTTCTCACAAAAGCTAAGCTTACAAATCGCCAATAATCAAATTGTAACATCCTAGCCCTCTGCTAATAAGGGCTAATGAATTTAATAAATTACCTTCGGGTAGCTTTCTCAGTCGGAGTTAATTTGGTTCAGTCAGATATACACTTGGAAATTAGCAAACAAACACCAGGATAATTTTAGAAAGTTTAATTATAATGTAATGTATTTACATACATCGGTATTATTCATTAGAACAAGATAAAAGGTATTTTACAATAAATTCATTTTTCTTGGACCGTCTTGCTTCGGAAAGCCTGGCTTCTACGCAACCCGTCGTACAGCGGTGTGTTCGGGACCCTGTTGCTTGTACCCTGGAAATTTCGAACGCGACGCCACTGGAGCTGTGGGATGAAGTGCGGATCTGGTTCCACTGCTGCCAACCGCTGCGTTCGAAAGTCGGTCAGAAATGTCAAAATACACGTGCAACTGCGAACAGAAGTTAATTCGATGATGTTATGCTTTATGACTTACGACACCGCGATAGTGCTGCAAGTCCCGGTGATTCGGTGGTGTTGGTGTTTGTGTGGGATGCGACGGAATGGGAAGTTGACAACTATTATCCACCTGGGGCTCTTGGTGACAGCGGGAACGGTGAGTACAATCCTGTAGTCAAACAGATATTAAATGCAAACTTAAAGGGGCCTTGGAGATCGGCTACGTGCCGGCCCTTAATAATATGAAATTTGATACGCTCGGGTCGGGCAAATTTTATGTTGGTCGGCTGATTTAATTATTATTACGAAATCTACATATGAAACGGCCTGGTTGTTAAACCCTCGTTTCGAATATGTCCTCCAGGAAATTTTGATACAATTATTTGCCAACGTCCTCCAGGAAATTTTAATACAATTATTTGCCAACGGAATTTGGGGCCAAAAGTCTACGCTGAGTTCAGGTTTTTAACAGGTATTAGTTTAATCAGTGAAACGGTTTCCCCACTCGTGGAGCATCGCCTCAGAAAACTGATTCTTCAGTAAATGGGCTTAATTAAATGCTAGCTAGGAACACGGTCTCTAGGAGCGGAGGCATCGGTTCAACTGTAGCTACGGGAAAATAGTAAAGTATATCTGGATCCGAAGTATAGACGGGAAAAATTCTCTTTAAACGGTCGGACAGAAACAGGAAGGGATGATTTGGGACTGGACGGATACTGGAATGAATGCGAATGGATGTCTCCCATGAGTGTCCCGCGAAGCAGCTTTTATTGGTTCCTCTTCGTGCTTCGTGCATCTAGCAACCACTTCGGGCATTCTAAGTGGGGGAGCAGCGCAATACGTAGAGCGGGAATCTCTTGATGACGTATTGGCAGCGCGGGCGAAAAATTCAAACTCGTAACGTAGAAATCGCTAGGGGAAAACGCGCGAATTAATTTTAATTCAGAAAAACGCGTTTCTGCTGGGCGAAACGTTACACAATTACGAAAATCCTAAATATTGAGCATAAGGCTACCGTGAGCGGTTCTTTAGATACGACCAACACCCTCTAATAATGACATTTGACAGATTAACCTCTGCAAAGAAGCTAGTGAAAAGCAGTGACCGAAGTTGCATAAAAATACAATTAATCTGTGTTCTAGGTAAGCTAATCTGTCCTAGAATAGTTCAACGGCATAACTGAATGTTTTGTTACGTTACAGGGCCCAGAGCAAAACGGCCTTCAACACAAATTACTGCTAACTAACGGTAAGCAAACCTAAATAGCAAGCCATTCGATAACACAAAAATATCTACGATCTAATATCACGAGCATGGCTAATACAGCTACCATGAACATAGTCTACTCTAAAATTACACGAAGTGCAATACGAATCAATAAAATAAGCCCAGATGCAATATACACAATAAATTTCAATTCGACAGACATCTCCAAATACAAATTACACCAATAATCCTACAATATGCATGCTATACGAAATGCCTATAATCAGCGGAGCAGTTATTACGCTAATTCAGATATACACACCTCAGTACAAGTCACATACGAATCACGCATGCTATTTTCCAGGGTCGAGCGCAGATCAACAGCAAGTTCGGAAGCATCTTTTGCGCCAAGGAGCCGACTTCCGACAGCATTGCGAGCGTCGCAGGGAGGGTGGCGAACAGACGATGCCAGTACCAATTACACAAAGCACCAAATAAGGTAAGCTAACCAAATCCATATTACGAACATTTTCCTGGGTGGATCCAAAACTCAATGGCAAATATGATCCATAATGCGACCCCAAAACTTAATTCGATCCCAGATTTTTAATCCAGATTTTTAATCCAGATTTTTAATCCAGATTTTTAATGCAGATTTTTTTAATGGCTTAAGATGTTGTGCAGCCAACTCGTTGTCGGGCGTGTGTAGAAGGAACGTCCCAAGAAATCCGTCTGTGACGAAACGAATGCCGGCGACACCAATACCAATCTCCGAGCATTCCAGTAGGGGAAGCGAAGCCTCTAAATCCTTCCAACTATGAAGATGGCTTCCAAAGCCGCGAAACTAGCCCGCATAGGAAGCAATTCCAACTTTCACAACGCAAGACTTGCCAGGAAAATGGCCGAAAAATGCTCAAAACCAGCCCAATTCAGCTTATCAAAATTCCCAAAAATTGGAAAGTTGGCCAACGTAAAAACTAAAGAATGCAGAGTGCTCTGAACTGATAACGGCAGTGTAGCATTAAGTTTGAAATTAAAGGTAGATGTTAACAAAGTTGCCCATCCAAAGTAAAGTATTGTATTATTTAGGAAAATAAAGCAAATAACCAAATCTGACTAATTTATTTCAATTAATAAATAGGAAAATGACAAAATGAGCGCAACAGTACATACAAAGTAAGTAAGTATAAACATTAATACACGTCAGAGCTTAGGGGTAGTTCAGGGCGTAACCACTTCGATTTTACACATTAAGTCCGATAAGCACAGTTTATTGGTTGAAAACTAAAATAACCAATAAATTGCCCGCACTGGCGAAATGAACATAACTAATAATAAGGGTTGGAAAGGTAATGGTCCGGCGTACGCAACTTCGTCCAACACCTTTGCTTTTCTATACAAGAATGCCCTGATCTCGGCAACGTTACTCATTCCCATATTGTTTGGGTCTTGCAGGCGCCGTTCCATTCTATAGGAAACTACCTATCGCGTTCCTTCTGTGAACTCATAAACAAAACAGTTCAAACGAAACATAACATAACTAGAAAACATAACTCATTGGCGGAGACATTAGTCCAAATACCTTCGGCGCCGACATACATAAAAATGCACATATTATTTTATTGAAAAAACTGGGTAAGCGTTACCTTCAATTAGCTAAATTAAATGAAACATTAAAATAAAATACGTAAATTACAAATAGTAATACACATACCTATTAATTACTATCGTAAAACCGAAAATAAATCGTCTAACATCTTCTATAGTCTATACTATCCATGACTTCAAGGCATTCTTAAAAGTAAATATGAAATTAGTTAACAGTCAAGCAAAGTCATTATTTTATTTTTTGTGTAATATATTTAAAGTCATGTTTTTTAAGTATTTCTTTAGAGGGTTGTTATTCATAACAGCAACCATATTTTTCTATGTGTTCCGATACTAATACTCAAGAATTTCATGTTTTTAGCGACAGTTTATTTAGAATTTTAGTTTTTATTACATTTATCTTAGAGAACACCCTCACATGTGGTAGGGATAAATATCTAGTAAAAATTTAGACCTGTAGTCTAATAAAAACGATCAAATTCTGTGCTTGATAATCAGCAGACGAATAGTAATGCATAATTTCATTTTTGGAGGTGGAGATTGATGTTTTACTATAATTTTTACATTTTAATTTTTTTTTTTTTTGAAATTATGGTATCATATGGTATGAAACTATAAATTATGGTATATTTTAGCTAAATTATTTTTCATGATATCAAGCTCGAAATTATGGTATAAATACAATAATTATGGTAGGTCTGGCAACACTGGTTTCACACATGTCCATCTAACTTGGTACCTAAAAAATTTTGGTTGCGAAAAGTGGTGTATGCAACCACACAAACACAAAAGCATAAATGGTAAGCTATTCCTAATATACGTGTACAGCACCTATTACCAACCAAAATATTGAAAATAATCAGAACAATTCACTTGTCTTAAGGAGCATTGCAAATGAATGTTAAAAAAGGTACATTAAACAAACACTTAACTGTTTTCAAATTTAAGAAAATGTTATAAACGTAAGAACATTTTTGTCTGATAGAATAAAAGTTCATAAATAGGAAGTAAATAAAATGCTTTCCAATATATCAAAGAAAAATTATAGAAATTTGTAATCTTGTAGTATACCTCGCCCACTTTGATCTACCGTTTCTAGAGCCGGTAATATAGGAAGGCAAGGTAAATTAACCGTTTTGTTATGGTCTACACACATTTTTTACATTACACATGAATGTTTGTAGTAAGTACACACAAGTTTTAAACTGCAGCTAACCTAAATTCGCATCTTTGTGCAAAAAAGTTTGTCAAATTTCACTCTTATCTGCATTACTGGCTCTAGGAACGGCAGTTCAAAGTGGGCGACGTACACTTCACGATAACCAGAAATTTTTTGTGACGCCAATCACACAAGTGGAAGTGTTGAACATAATCAATGAACTATGTAATAAGTCACCTGGAATTGACTACCTTACCAGTGAAACATTAAAGTAAATTGGAAGAGTAATTTTGCAACCTTTAGAAATAATATACTCGTATAATAAATGTATCACTTAAAGCTATTTTCCAAAAAGTTTCAAAGTTGCTGTTGTCATAACATTGCATAAAAGAAGGTGGCATCAATAACGTAAACAACTATCGTCCTGTTGCACTAATGACTACCACAGCGAAAGCATTTGAAAGACTAATTAAAACAAGACCTTTTGATTTTTTAACAGAATGTCAAATACTCCTCTTTTTACTGCTTCCTCGTCCATTCTTCTTATGAGTTCATCTAGCTTGCTTTTGCTACATGTTATTATAACCACATCGTCTAGGTATGCTATGATTTGTGCTTTGTTTGTTATAATATTTTTTATACGTTTAATGTTTCTTAGTATGCTTTCCAAAGTTAAGTTGAAAAGAGTAGCTGATAGTGCATTCCCTTGTTTAACGCTTATGTTTACAGGGAACTATTCAGTGTTTCCAACAATAGTTCTAATGCTAATCTGTGTTTGATCTGATGTCACTTTAATTAAACTAATCTTACTTGGATTCCCAGCTTCTGCATATCTTTGAAAAGCACCCTTCTTTTAATACTTTCAAAAGCACTCCTAAAATCTGTAAATAATATGTGGAGTCTGATATTGAATTCATACCCTTTTTCGATAATTTGTTTCACAATATGGATGGCATCTGCCGTTCATTTTCCTTTGCAGAATCCGAATTGGTAGTCTCCAATTTTGTTTTCAGCATATTCTTTTAATCGTGCTTGTAGGAGTGTGGAAAAAATCTTATAAGTTGAATTTAAAAGAGCTATTCCTCTATAGTTACATAATTTTTCGAGGTAAATTTAAAAAATATTTTGCCATACTTCTCTTATTTGTTGTTCTCCATAAAATACTGTTCCATTTTCATCTTTCATACCTCTTATTTTGATACTATGTGACATTCTATCCCTCTCATGAGGGTGTCAAAATTACTGCGAACGGGTAGCTATCATCCGGAGACAATGTTCACTCAGATATATCTAAAATTAGCAAATAAACAACAGAGAATATTCTCAAATAAGTTTATTCTATTTATCTAATGTACAAACTCAAAATGCATGCAAAATAAAATAGAAATGAAATGTATATTGGGGCAAATTGAATTAAACACAATAGCGCGGTTCTCGGTCCCTGTGAAGACGGCAACCAATCCTACACCCTTGTTCGCGTTGTGAGCTGCACTCATGCGGCTTCTGTCCCGGAGCGTCAGAGCTTATCGGGTCCCACGAAGTTGTTGTTCGGCGGCGGCGGTGCTATGGGCCTGCTGTCAATTTCGCCAGGTTCGGATTCCGCTACTGTAAACAATAACCATTTAGATTGTTGGCACTGTTTCTTACCAGGTTTGTGTGACTACAATTGTTGCTAAAATGCCCAGAGAGATTCTCCGCGAAGCGTGGAATTCTGTGCCACGGGCTGAGCTCGATTCGCGAACGCGAGGCGGCTTCGTGGTGGTTAACCTCCAAACACACATGTGCTTTCGGGTCTCCGTGAAGATGCTATTGGCGGCTCGTCAATGCTTTCCCCAGGTTTCCGAAGCGTCCAGGTAGGTTGTTTGCTGTAATCTCAATAATTAATACAGGTAAATCGCAGCTTTTTAAATTCGGTTTGTATGTTGAGTTTTGAATTTTCGATTACAAGGGGAGCTGGCGTGTAAATTTTTCGTGATTTATTGCTGGCTCGCAAACGGATTTTGATACGGATTCGCGGGAGGAGACAGCTGGCGACTCAGACGTCTTTTCTAGACCGCTAAATCTAACCAGCTATCGGCTTTTGACAGGGAAGTTGCGCTAATGACCTAGACGTCCTTTTACAGACCGCTGGTCGAATTAACTCTTGGGGATTTTACAGGAAAATCAAGCTAATGACCTAGACGTTTTTAAGCCGAACCGCTGGGTATAATTAACTTCGGAACAGGTCCTCGGGACTCTGGAGGAAGAATAATAATTTCCTAGCGAGCCGGGGAAACGGAGTCGCCGGGAATTTCTAAGAAAATCTCTGGAAAGTCTAAGCTAGCGACGTGGGCGCTTCGTGGAAGCCCTGCCAAGTCAAAACTAGCTTCGGAACGGATCCTCTGGAGAGGGTATCGGTTTCAGGTTGAAAATGGGAATAAGAATAAGAATCTCTTCGGACAGGACGGGAAAACAGGAAGGGGACGGGTAAACCTGAGCCAAGCTCAAGCTTCGGGTGCGGGAACTGGAATCGGCATCTGGAAAAATCTGTCTAAATGAGCTCTGCAACTGCTTTTATACGGCTTTGGATGTTCATAACTGGGGGAGGAACGGCGCGCGGCTTGTCTTTGTCCGTCGTCGTTATCTCTGGTGGAACGCCGGCCCACGTTGGCTTATCTCCCTGGGACATTGACACGCCGTGGTTCTTGATAACGCTTAAGGTGGGCGATGTATAATTTTGAATATATTATTTAATATTCGTTTAACCAAATTTATACGGAAGCTAGCGTTGCAACTATATTCGCGTTATGCTTCCTAATTTGTTGATTCAAAAAATATGTTTTCTGTTCTGTTTTCTTCTATTTCATCCATTTTCTTGTTCAACCATTCTTCTTGTCTTTGCATAGCTTAGTTGCTTTCTTCGTTTTGTGTTGTATGCCTTCTTATCTTCTTCACCTGTGTGTAGCAATTTTATTCTTGCATTTCTCTTGCTTCTCGTTGCTTCTTCACAAGCTTGGTCGTACCATTCTTGAGAAAATGTCTGTCTTCTAGACCCTATTTCTGCTTCTGCTGCTTTTACTATATTTTTTTTAGTATATATCCAAATTTCGTTAACATTTCCGGGTAGTGTTTGGGGTAGAGCTTTATTTATTTCTTTATGATATTGTCTTCTTGTGCCTTCATCGTATAGCTTCGGATCACCCATTTTTTCTGCTCTACTATTTTTGTTTTATTTTCTTTGCTGATTCTTACATTTGTTACAATAAATGATCACAGTGTGTAAACTAGTTTCTCTGAACGGTCTTACGTCATTTACAGATGCTGCATCTTTTCTGAAAATTAACAAATGATCAATTTGATTTCCTCTGTTTATACCTGGGGTTAGCCATGTCATCTTATAGATTGGTTTGTGTTTGAACTTCGTACTACTAATTACTAAGTTTGATGCCGCTGCGAAATTGCACTAGTCTCCCCATTGTTATTTGTATTGTCATGTGAGGTGTCTTTTACTGCTACCTCTCTATAACATATTTCTTTACCAATTTTGACGTTAAAGTCTCCTAAAAATATCAAAGTATCACGCCTGCTTATTTTTTCATACACGTCTTCTAGCTGATTATAAAATTGTTCCTTTTCTCTATCATCTGCTACTTCAGTTGGTGCATAGCAATTTATAATAGTTAAATTCGCTGGTCGTAATTTTATTTGTAAATATGATTCATTGCTTTAAAGTGTAATATTTCATCTTTTATACATCCATAACTATAAATCCAGTACCATTGCTTCCTTGTTTTTTTCTCTCGTGCATATAACATCATATAATCTTTCTTTTTATTTCTGCTGCTCCTTCCCATCTAATTTCTTGAACTGCTGCCACATCAATTTCATACCTTTTCAATTCATTTACTAATTCTCTCATTTTTCCTGGTGCTAGTAGAGTATTTACATTCCATGTTCCTAGTTTAAATGTTCTCTTGTTTTTTTATTTTTATTCTTTTTGTATTATTTAATTTGTTTTCATCATCCGTTATCATAGCCAAGGTCATCATCTGTGAGGGTAACTGTGCTTTTAAATGTAGTTTTTTGCATCTCGTTTCAATTTTTCCTGAAATTTCAGGTTCAACTCCGTCGTATCCCATTTGTACACATTTCCATCAATATTTATTTTCTGGTATCCTATTTTTACTCTACTTCCAGCGTTTACTTCTTTTTTTGTGTAGTCTCTTATTTTGCTTTGTATTTTTATCTGTTTGCTGGTCAGATCATTTTCAATATATGTTCTTTTACCTTGGAGTCTATTTTTATTCATCATTATTTACTTATTTTCTTCCCACGATTGACACCTTGCTTACTATTATCTGTTTTTCCTCATTTTTTTTATTTTGTATGCTTCTGTAATGGTTGTATTAATGCCGAGTTTCTTTTTTATCATATTTTCTACGTTTTCTGTCCCACTACTCCCACTCTTCCTTAGTTTGTAAGCCTTTAATTATTATTCATATTCTTATTTGGGTATTTCGCCACTCCGAAAAATAAAAAAATAGAGAACGTTTCGAGGGACAATCTGCCCTCGGTATCAACGATTAACAATTAAAAAATAACAAGAAACTTTCTATACAGTGAGTAGAAAAATAAAATTTTGCAATTCAACTACAAATACTTTAAGAAAATTGTAGGAAACCACATACGACTTTAGTCAGGCGGTGTTTCCTTTAACTTTGAAACTTTCTATTACAGAATGTAATATACCTTGATAGATGTTATTTTTAAAATATTTTTGATACTCTCAATTATGTGAATTTTATTTAAACATAATAAAGCTGTTTCTATTCTACTCAATTCTATCATCCGCATGCATAATAATATAAGCTCAATCAGAAGCAGATTTCAAGCTACTAATGTATGTATTATCAGTAACCTCTTTTTACCTAACAGTGTAGAGGCTGATGCTTTGTATGTTAAAGCGTTTGGCGGTGCAGTGCTCAACTTGGCCCGTGTTTCTGAGTTACAAGGTTGACGTGCGTCTCTTGTGCTTGCATAGCAACCATTGTGTCAGGTCTGTATCTTAGTGATGCGTTGACCTTGTTGCTCTATTTCTTAGGTCTGCGGTTCTGAATAGAGCAGGCAGCAGAGTCCGATAGACTTTTGCCATTCGAGAACCCGGGCCCACGAGTCCAGCGAATGTGCCCGCTCTACGAATTTCAATTTGGCCGGCCACGCAGCAAATATCCAGGTCACGGATGTGGCCTTAGAGCTCTTGCGCCACGAGTGACTAGCAGCAACCTCCTTTTGTTATTCCCGCTGCTAGCCTGGTCATCCCTGGAACCTGGAGAAGCACGTGACGGGCGAGCTTCAAACTTAATGTATTTAAGGCTTCTTAGGACGGACGCGCCGAACTGTGAATCTGAGCGCAAAATTGTTAAACTATTGTTCACTATTACAAGGATAGGAATTAATTTAGAAAATTTCCCTTTGCTTTACTATGTTGGTAATTGCAATATAATTGGTACTTCCAGATGATTTTTTACCGATATTTATTAGATAACCGTATATTTAGATTAATTATTTTCTAATGTTTTTTTATAAAACAGAATTACGTCAACAGATTGAACATTTAGAATAAATTGGTGATGAGAGATTTTTATTAAATAATTATTTACAATTAGAATCGTGAGAAAACAACGCAAAATCGTAGATTCAGTATTTCATATGGAGGCGATTTCAAGGGAATTTTACAACTCTCTAACTCAGACAATTGATAATATACCAAATCGTGAACTTCTGTTTGTTATTGGGGATTTTAATGCGAAAATTGGTGAAACTGTTGACGATAATCATCTAAGGTCAATTATTATAGGCAAACATGGTCTGGGAAAGCGAAACCAACGAGGAGAACTGTTATTGGATTTCTGTATAGAAAAGAGCCTGTTTGTAAGCAACACCCACTTTCAACACCACAAACTCCGACTCTACACTTGGCGATCTCCTGATGGCAAAACAAGTAATCAAATAGATTACATTCTAATAAGATCTAGGTGGAAAACGTCAGTTAGAGATGTAAAAACGTATCCCGGTTTCGTTTGTAACAGCGACCACAACGCACTCGTCGCAGAAATATGTCTTAAGCTACGAAAGCTTGTAAAAACACCTTCTAGGCAAAATAGATAATTTTTAGGAAAAGACCAGTGCTACATCTCTAGCGTTACTGAAAAGCTGAAAAGAATTTCACATGAAGACCTGCATAGACTAGTGTACCTCTATATTAAATTAATATATAGGTACACCAGCATAGACTAAATGCAAACGACCTCTGGCAGCAACTGAAAATAAATATCGAAATATCAGCTAAAAGTTGCAAAGCTACTGCGAAACCCAGAAATCGGTGGATTACTAACAAAACTTGTACTCTGTAGTATACAGTCAAAAGGATTACACGATGACAATACCTTTGCTCAGTATCAATATCTGACGCGGGAAATTATAAAATCAGTCAGGATTGACCAGAACAACTCTATAATTGGTATTTGCGAAGATGTCGAAGAACATGCATTAAAAAATGAGCCTAGGGATCTATTTACTAAAATAAAACAATTATCTGGAACATTTCAACCGCGCTCACTTCCAGTAGAAGACAGCTCAGGGAAACTGTTGACCACAAAGCCAGAAATAATTAATAGATGGCAGCAGTATTGCGAAAATCTTATGTCTTGTGAAAACGTAATCGAGCTGAACTGAACAATCTGCCGCCGCCAGAACACCTAGAACCGGCTATCCTAAAATCCGAAATAACTGCAGCTCTTAAAACGATACACCACCAGAAGTCACCAGGGGAAGATGGCATTGTAATCGAAATGATAGAAGTTAGAGCCGCTCGTGGTATAGAAATTATATATCGTATCTGTGATAAAATATGGACATCTTGTGTCTGGCCTGCTGACTGGACAAAGTCGATCTATATACCTGTGCACAAAAAAACACGCAGTAAGTGCGATAATTATGGAACTATTGCACTAATTTTGCACACAAGTAAGATCATGCTTTATTTAATTCAAGAACGATTAAAACCCTACCTCCTGCCACAAATAGCTGAGGAGCAAGCAGGATTTATGCCAGGCCGTGGTACTAGAGAACTACTTATGAAAGTTAGACAAATGATCGGGAAATTTTATGAATTTAACGTTCCCGCATTCTTTTGCTTTCTGGATTATTCAAAAGCTTTTGACGCCGTAGCATGGGACCAGTTATGGCGAATCCTGGGAGAAATGGCTGTGCCAGAGCACTTTGTCCGCCTGATACGGAATCTTTACGCATCCAACCAGTCCTACGTAAGAGTAGATGACCTACTCTCTGAGCCATTTGTTATCAACCAAGGAGTTCGTAAGGGTTGTGTGCTATCACCTATTTTATTTAACATATACGCCGAATGGATAATCCGGAAAGTTACAGAGGACTGGCGTGGAGGCGTATCGATTGGAGGGAAGTAAATATCAAATTTGCGATACGCCGACGACACAACACTGCTGGCCAGCACAGAAGGTGAAATGGCGGATCTCCTTCGACGAATTGAAGTTTGTAGCTCAGAGGTCGGCTTAAAGCTTAATCGCAAGAGTAGTTTTACGGCACCAAAGGATAATTACTGCTGTTCCAACAAAAAATTAAGTAATTTATCTCGGAGCGCGTATTTCCAACAACGGCGGCGGCGGCTGTAAAGGAGAAATAAAAAGAAGAATCGGGACGGCCAAAACAGCGATGACAAGCTTAACAACAGTGTGGAAAGATCACAAGATAAGCAAAAATACAAAAATGAGGCTAGTACGAACATTAGTATTTCCGATAGCAACCTACGCTTCAGAGACCTGGACAATAAATACAGCTTGTCGTAGACGCATTGAAGCATTTGAAATGTTCTGTTGGAGAAGAATGCTCCGAATTCCCTGAGTCGAGCGACGTACTAACATATCAATTCTTCAAGAGCTTCACTTAGGTACCGATAACCGACTACTGCGGAGCATTCAGAAACAAATCCTAAAATTCTTCGGTCACATCATCCGGAAGGATGGTTTAGAAAAAGTAGTAGTACAGGGCAAAGTAGACGGTAAAAGAAAAAGAGGTCACTCACCAAAGCGTTTTATAGATCAAGTACCACACTTTACAGACATTCTACTAACACAATGCATGCAACAAGTAGAAGACAGAGATGCGTGGTGAGCATTAACACATTTTTGATGCAGAAAGGGGTCACGACGTTCGAAAGCGAACAACGACTTAAGAGAGAGAGAGAGAGAGAGAGAGAGAGAGAGAGAGAGAGAGGAGAGAAAACTTTATTAATACCTTAGGTGCAGAAAATCAATTTCTCGGATTAAAAACAACATAAATAATGGTACGTTCTAAATGTAGTAGTGATAAAACGAATTTATTGGTTTTATAATAATATCAAAGCAATACCAGAAAACCAAGTTAAAAAAGTAATGTATACATTGCCTAAATTATATATCTATATTAATAATCATACTCGTAATTAAAACATCATAACGACTAATAATAATATAACAATAATTAACATGTATATATATCTCTAAACAGTGTTGACATTTTAATTAGTTTTATATATATCACGTATACTTTATTGACGACATCTTCGTGAGTCAACTTCGCACAATTTTTTTCCATATTTTCTTTCCAGAAATTGCTATCCCTGAAATAAAAACATTTTAATAACCTACTAGGCACATTTTTAAAATTTCACAAATGATAAATTACAAGTAACTATATACTATATGTAGATATACATTTACTAAGTAGTACATTTTAATCTCTTCGACATGTAGCCCGCCTTTAGTATAAATTAAAAACTAGCAGAGATTTAGTTCCCAAATATGCAGCAGCCCCTGAACTTGATAATAATAATTATGATTTCGTTTTAAATCGATCGTGCCCATTTCCTCATTGAGTAATCAATTTTTTTAATTACTGTTTCAAGTAGAGAAAGCTCCCCGCTTTTTTCTGAATTTTTAAATTTAAATTAAAGCATAATTCTCAATTAATCCATCGGAGGAACAACCTAAAAATGCATGGATCATTCATCAATTATCAGACCCTGCTTTGAATATTGGTTTTCAAACAACGAAATTGCTGTATCTTCGCTTTGTAGATCAACATTTGTAGCAGTATATCCTTTGAATGTGTTATACAATAAATTTTCTACAGTTTTAGCAGTCGATGTGCTTCTTCTAAACTTACATATTCGGCCGAAATTTGAAGCAGTAAAAAAAGTGTTTTCTGTTGTTACTGAGATTTTTTTAGAATTCTTTGGATATTTAATTCCCTCGTCTAAAAGACGAAGAAAGTATTGTACTCGCGAAAAAATCACCTTCTGAGATTTCTTCAGATCTTTACGTTTCAGGGTCTCTAGATGATGAAAAACAGGTTTTCTCTATTGCGGCTGCCTGTCTGTTTGTTGGCGGTGTAACTCAAAAACTATTTGTTGGAGGTTGACGATATTTTGTATGCAGATAATATATTTATCTGGCATGAAACCGAGAAAATTTCAGACAAATATATACAGGGTAAACACTTTAAAAAATTAAGTTTTGTTTATTTTTGCGTTAACTTTGAAATAGATGAAAGTAATAATAATTTTCACATAGGTAAGGCTTTACATTTGCCGAAAATAAGACTCAACCGATACAGGATAATGTCACAAAAAAGTAAAAACGTTTCAACCATAAGACCGTTCTGTTCAAGAGAGGCGCGCTGTGCTCTTTCCAATAAGTGTCAATGGCGCAGACGACAAGTCGATGCGGTTACAATCTGCTAGGCAGATGCGGCGGAGTTCAAATCCCCCAGGCTACATTTTTTTATTTGAAAATTTATTTATTGTATTAGAAACTTGAAGATATTTTTACTCCTAACTTAGTTTGATTTTTAAAATTATTTAGTGTCACAATATCCATTAGGGAAGTTCTGGGTAAAGCCTTTTACAGATTTTTTCATAAGTTTCAGAATACATGCCTTCTACTTTATTTTATACTTCTAATCTGTAGTTTTCATCAACTGTAGCAAAAGTTTCCTTCTAAAAAATTTCCCTAAAATACATAATTATTTGAGGTTTTTTAACTGTACATTTATTACTCATATAATTCATTATAGATATTTACGTTTGCTGTTCAGTTTTGCAGTATATTGTTTTTGACGTGCCGTAAAAAATCTTTTAGTAAAATATCTAGGACCTTTGCTGAATATAGATGCTTCAATTTTACATAAAAAATTGGTTTTGGTATTATAAGATATACGTCGTTGCAGCTTTACATCTATAATCGTTCTTTAACGAAAAGTTTATCTTTTTTCCTGTAATTTAATTACTGCACTTTTAAATTGTTCTAATATACCTGATATTATTTACTGGTGTCACTATAAATCGCCATAAAAAAACTTCAAGTATATCTATGTATTTGCAGTTTGTTTTGGATAGATTGATACAACTCAAACTATGAAAATATAGCTATGTAAGCTTTCATGCTTTGAACGTATTTTGTTAAAAATTATTTATGCAAAAAATATATATCTTCCATTTTCCACTTTGCGAAATACATTACTGTAATTATTTCTGGAAACTTAAGGATCATCGTTATTTCAAAATGCAAGATCGTCTTGTACCATTTACTGGCTTGGTCATAACCAGGTTAACTTCGCATACGTACCTGTACAAACAAAGGGCGAAATTCCGTAGCTGATACTAAATACAGGTAAGAATCATTAGTGTAGCAGTCGTCTCTCATTTATAATAGTAATTGATGTTTTCAAATTCGTCTACTACGAGGGCCACCAGAAAAGAAATCTACCTAGCCATGAAACAAAAGACATATGCTTTTTTTGATATTTTTATTTTTTAACATAATTCCCCCTTACATCAACCCACTTACTCCATTTATTCTCCAATGAACTTATATCAATGTAAAAAAATAATTCCTCTTGATTGTCGAAAAAGTGGTCTACGGCTTCTTTTAGGCTCTCATCGGAGTCAAAACGGCGCCCTCGAAGGTTTTTCTTTAGCAGTCTAAAGAGGTCCGGACTATAGGGAGGATGATCTATCTCTACAAAGCTGCGTTCTTGCATAATTGGTCGGACTTTGGCAGCCTTATGCACAGTTGAATTGTCATGCAGCAGAACCACTTCTCGATTGGAAAAATTGGGTCGTTTCTGATCGATTGCTTTACGCAGATTCAAAGTGTTAGCGTAGACATCTGCATTTATTGTGGTCCCTTTTAGCATATATTCGATGAGAAGAATGCCCCTCACATCCCAGAAAACTGTTGCTATCAGTTTCCCAGCAGATGGTTGCGTTCTTGCCTTTTTTGGAGGTGGAGACCCTTTATGAACCCATTGCTTCGATTCTGATTTTGTTTCAGGGCCCCAGTGATGCATCCAAGTCTCGTCGCCTGTTACAATTTGTGATAAAAAGTCACAATTCTGGTCCAAAGTTTTCAAATGACTTTGCGAAATTTCCAGCCTACGCAATTTTTGTTCAGATGTCAATAATCGTGGAACCCACCTGGGTGACACCTTACTCATATTTAAATTGTCATGTAAGATGGTTATTACGCTAGGTTCAGATATTCCCAACGTCATACTAATGGTAGAAACCTTCACACGACGATCCTCGAGCACCAGGGCTTCAACTTTTGGCGTAATTTCCTCACTCGTGGCCGTTTTTGGTCTTCCACACTGAAACTGTTTAGACCAAAATTTTACAACATAATACGATGGTGCATCATGTCCATACACGGCGACCATTCTTTCAAGAATGGTTTTTGGCTGGTGGCCCTCTTTTGTAAGAAATTTAATGACGCTGCGATATTCTAATTTCAAGTCACTCAATTTCTCTCACAAAACACCTTATAAAAATCAAACTAATTATCACAAGTAACGCAAATTTTCCACGTAAGGTTAGATTACACGCCACTATTTGACATATAAAGCTTGATCGTGTCAATTGTTTTTTTCATGGCCAGGTAGATAACATTGCTAGTGGCCCTCGTAATTACCTATATTTTGTTGCAAAACAAGATTATTGTTGTAAACGGTACTGACTAACAATAATTTAGTTTGTTCAATAACGAATTTTTTAAAATTACCATAATACGTAATTATTTATTAAGAAAAATAATGTGAGCGAAAAATATAAGAAGGTTATCTATAAATAGTTAACTATATTAGTCTCCAACCTGTTTTAACTACAATTAATTACAGCATATTAGTTGCACCAAAACATTTCAGTTAAAACAATTTGGCTATTCGGCATCAAACGTAAGGACGCATTGAGCCAACTCGTTATAAAAATAGAAGCTTCGTCACAGGTAATAGATTAACAGTTAAGACACTTACAGAAATAATCCGCTTTCGAAATTGCCATGTACACAACAAAGTGGTGTATCTACAGTTGCCTAAACATTTTATTTTCAAGGGGCTACAGAAAAATTCACCTCGCTCGGTAGAGAAATGTATGAGCTCTCCTAAGCCGCCTGCCGCTCGAGTCTGAGGCCGGGTCGTTTCCGGGGTCTTAGTGGTTACGCCATCAACATCGAAAGGAGGTAGCTGGGCAGCGCCAGCCGTGGACCAGAATTATTTGTTTACTTTACTATAATTATGTTGAGATGAAGTTGCAATTATTTTGTTTTCATTGTGTTTGTAGCTAGATGTAAGCATTAAAACCTTGTAAACTAGACTTGAAATATTTTAGTCGAACAGTCTAGAACATAAATTATTGTTACCTTTGGTCAATAAAGTTCGGGAAGATATTTCTGATCTGATTTCACAGCTTTTACCAAAACCTTTGCGCAAGCTCGCCCCTTTTCTCGATGATGACAGTTTTCTCAGAGTGGGCGGTTGTTTGAGAAATTCGAAACTTCCTTTTAAGCCCAAAACATTCTCTTTTGTTACTTCGAAGTCATAGACAAGTTCATGTAATACGACAGAAATTTTGGATACTATCTTCTCTAAGAGCAATTCAAAAAGTTTTGTTGAAAATCATAAAATGCCTTCGATTGAAACCCAAAACTTATACTCCGTTTATGGGAGATTTACCTTCCTTTAGGACTTCACAACTAAAATATTTCTCCCATGATTATGGTGGACCTGTTAACGTTACCATGGCTAGGTGCCGTGGAGCCAAAGTCTTCAAAGCTTATATCTGTATTTTTGTTCGCTGTGCCACAAAAGCATTTCATATAGAGCTTTGGAAGCTTTCTAAGTCCGGTTCTAAAAACTTTCGCATAAAATGGCTATTAATTTCCCCGATGCTTGACATCTTAATGGACTCAGTGAAGCAAGAGTCAAATCATTTGTATCGTGTAATAGGTGATGAGACTTTAACATATGAGAAACTGCATACTTTGTTGTCTCAAATAGGGGCTTTGCTACTCACGTCCCCTCTATGAACAAAGTTCTGACTCCAACGATTTGTCTCCTTTGACCCCAGGACACTTCATAACTAAGGAACCTTTTAACTCGTTCCCCGATCCCGATTGATCTCATTTAAAACTTAACCAATTGTCTCGTTGAATCGCCAGCGTGGCCGAGCGGTTAGGGAGCTCTACCGCGGTGCTACGGTGTAGGTTCAATTTCCGCATCTGGCAACAGGCAGGCTCACCCAGTGCTTTAAAGATTGGGGTCAGTTTTGACACAGACTGTCTGTGTCAAAACTTACAGAAAACCTAACTTGATACCATCGAATTTGACACAGACTTACAGTGTCACCAACATATTATTCATACGTTTTGATTTCCACAGCCGCCCCTGGACTTTTTTAATGAACATGTACAAGAAAGCAGGTTAGTGCAAAGCGGTGTCTGTTTGTAAAACGTCTTTGAAAACCAATTTTAAAGCATGTTATAGTCCAAACGCTCTCTTTCTATATCTTCATGATCTAGAATTCAAAGTCCAATAATTTTCTGTGCAAGTGCAACTTCGATTACTTGTAGGTCGACACTATTACAAACGCTATTTTTAATATTAATGTAACTCTTATTTTCTAAACAAACAGTTGTGAACAGAAGTATTTTAACTGAAAAAAGTTGCTTGAATATTTAGGTAAGGTATGAATATCCAGTTGCGGGACACGCTATATAGCACAGTAGTTCTTTTTTACTCAATTTAATCTTGCATTACAAAATGGTGCGTTGTGTAGTTATCGAATTCTCTGTAAAAGTTGCGTTTTAGAATTTCATGTAAGTATAAATATTAACAAAACTCAAGTTTACACATTTGTAAAAATAAGATAATTTACGTAACCTAACTAAACTGCGTTTTACGATTTGTTTTCAGATATTGCATTACTGGAGGTTAAGCAGAAATTGCTTAATAATGATTTACGTAGGGCAGTGACCACCAAGTTATATGCACAGTCAACAAACTTACATGTACAGCGAGAAATCATTGAAGACACTATCGACGACACGGCTTATCAAGGATCGTGTATTAAACAGGAAGAAGTTGATATAAAAGATAAATTGCTTGATATAAGTGGAAGCCTCTTAAAAGAACAATTTGCTTTCGAGGTTTGTAAATATGAAGCAGAAGACAAGAATAGAGTCATGAAACGGAGCATAACCCATACAAACCAATTACACGCATATACCATTTGTGAATATAAAACAGTACATAAAAGAAACTTTGTTAACCATTTGAGGACACATACAAGAGAAAAACCGTATTCAAGTTCTATATGCGAATATAAAGCAGCACGTGAAGATCATTTAGTGAGCCATGTGAAGTCTCGTATAAGAAAAAAACATTATGCATGTTCTATTTGCGTATATAAAACAGCAAACAAACATAGTTTAATTACACATATGAGGACGCATACAGGAGAGAAACGTGCATTTCTATGTGCGAATATAAAATGGCGCGTAAAGATAATTCAGTGAGCCATGTGAAATCTCATACAGGAGAAAAACCGTATGGATGTTCTATGTGCAATTATAAAACTGCACGTAAAGATAATTTAGCGAGCCATGTGAAATCTCATACAGGGGAAAAACCTTATGCATGTTCTATTTGCGAACATAAAACAGCAACCAAACATAGTTTAATTACACATATGTGGAGGCATACAGGAGAGAAACCTTATTCTTGTTCTACATGCGAATATAAAACGGCGCGTAAAGATCATTTAGCGAGCCATGTGAAGTCTCATACAGAAGAAAAACCCTATGCTTGTTTTATTTGCGGATATAAAACTGGAACTAAACATCGTTTAATTACACATATGAGGAGGCATACAGGAGAGAAACCTTATGCATGTTCTATTTGCGAATATAAAACAGCAACCAAACATAGTTTAATTACACATATAAGGAGGCATACAGGAGAAAAACCTTATGAATGTTCTATATGTGAATATAAAACTGCACGTAAAGATCATTTAACGAGCCATGTGAAGTCTCATACAGGGGAGAAACCTTATAGATGTTCTATTTGCGAATATAAAACAACAACCAAACATAGTTTAATTACACATATGGGGAGGCATACAGGAGAGAAACCTTATGAATGTTATAAGTGCGAATACAAAACAGCACGTAAAGATCATTTAGTGAGCCATATGAAGTCTCATACAGGGGAAAAACCTTATAGATGTTCTATTTGCGAATATAAAACAACAACCAAACATAGTTTAATTACACATATGAGGAGACATACTGGAGAGAAACCTTATTCATGTTCTACGTGCGAATATGAAACGGCACGTAAAGATTATTTAGTGAGTCATGTGAAATCTCATACAGAAGAGAAACCTTATGCATGTTCAGTTTGTAAATATAAAACGGGAACGAAATTTAGTTTAATTACACATATGAGGACGCATACAGGAGAGAAACCTTATCAATGTTCTATGTGTGAATATAAGACTGCACGTAAAGATAATTTAGCGACCCATGTGAAGTCTCATACAGTAGAAAAACCTTATGCATGTTCTATTTGCGAGTATAAAACAGCAACCAAACATAGTTTAATTACACATATGAGGAGGCATACAGGAGAGAAACCTTATCAATGTTTTACATGTCAATATAAGACTGCACGTAAAGATCATTTAGCGAGCCATGTGAAGTCTCATACAGGAGAAAAACCGTATGCTTGTGCTATTTGTGAATATAAAACAGCATTGAAAAGTAGTTTAGTTAGACATATTACGACTCATACAGGAGAAAAACCGCATTAATGTTTCAAAGATAGAGCAACAATGATGTGATGATACATCGGTACTAAAGAATGACGAGCTTCTGGATGCTGCCGTGCGTGTCCAAGACCAGTTTGATTGGTGAGCAAGATGTTAATATGAATGGTGAAATTATAGGATCATGTCAACTTAACAGAAAATATTTTTATTTAATTTCTAAATATAATACATAACAGAGAATTTATTTTATGAGATCTACGAAGACACAGGGAAAAAAATGCAACAGTAATATTTGTTACTTTTTACTGTGTATTTTATTTGCAATTGTCTCTATTTCTTTGTATGTATGTATTATCTGTAACCTCATTTACTTTCCGGTGTCGAGGCTGGTGCTTTATGCGTGGCATCTGGCGGTACAATGATCAACTTGCCCCGGATTCGGGATACAAAGTTGGATCGCGCCTTTGGTGCTTGTGCAGCAACTGTTGTATGAGGTGCGTGTATTGGTGATGTGTTGACCTTGTTACTCTATCTCTAAGGTCTGTGATTCTGAGTAGAGCACAGTTAATTTGGTGCCCAACTGTCAATGGTCTCACCGAGCCCGATTCTAATCGCCAAGGCGCGTTATTCGGACCGAGGACTTGCTTAACGCAAGTCTGGCGCTTACCCATCAGCGCCACGCGGTTTCTTCTATTTCTATATTCTATAAAATTAATGTAAACTTATATTTCCTTTAAATGACTATGTAATATCGTATACCATTCAGTTTTCTGTTAATTTATTTTTAAATTTAATTATTTGTTAGTGTTTCACATATTTTTAATAAATAACAAATTAGTTGTAACAGATAAATGTATTTATAAGTTATGAATTGAAAAACTTTATATAGAATGTTTAATTTATACCTCGTACTATAAAATAATTTGCACATATAGTGGTAACTGGCGTTAATAAAGATTTATTTATTTAAAGAAAACTGTGTTTAAAATTGTGAATTATCTGTTGATGACGTGTAAAACCACATTACACATAATGGTGGTCGTGAGCCCGATGAGGTAGGACGCGTCACAAGTGGAACGGAAAATACGTGTAACAGTTCAGACTGGTTCAAACAGTGTAGTTCAACTAAAGTCATTTATTTGTTTTTTATGGTGCAGATTCAATTTCACAATCAAAAATAAGTACATTTACAAGCAAAACTGTATTACTATAAAGACAATGAAGGTCGTGTGGTCGCTGTGATATCAAGTTTTGTTAATAATTCAGCAATCATAATGCTGTACAACGGAAAAAATAAACCAAAAATGAGATAAATTGAATGATTTAGATGAGAGAACTCTGAATATGAATAATAAGCTGGACAACATTCGTGAAGAATTTGAACCGCTTAAAATAGAAAACGGTGCCCTGAAGGAAGAAAATTAAAATCTTAAGATGCAAATTGCAGGGCAGGATAGACGAATAGAGCTATTGGAAAAGGAAATTAGGAATAGAAGAATAATTGTGCATGGATTAGAAGAAACAACAAACGAGGCAGATTTAGAGTTAATTATATGAAGGCTTTCACGGCCGTTGTCAACAATGGTAGGTTCTTCTGGGTTATGCCTTGGACGTCATTTTAAATTTGACTTTTCGCTGCTCAAAAGAAATTCAAGAGTTAAGAATATTCAGAAAACACGTTCATAAGGGGCAAAAAATTCGACCAATATTAGTAGAAATTTTAACATTGGGCAAAAAGACTTAGACTTATGATTGCGGCCAAGAATGGGAAGAGAAAAAATGGATCAATGAGGATTACACAAAGGAAATTCAGGAGCAAAAAATTCTGATACAACATGAAAAATGCTAGAGTAAAAGAATAAAGAGTGAATGTAGTCTACAATAAGCAGATAGTTGATGGTGAGCTTGTACAGTAGAGCAAGTTATCAATCAGTTAAAACAATAACTAAGCACGGGGAGGCAATGCAAGAGAAAGGTACAGAAAAAAAGGAATGTGGTAATCAGGATGGCAGGAATAAGAATCAGAAATCCAGAACAGCGAGCGAGAGAAAATCAGAAACTACAGAAAATGAGGAAATAAGAAAATTAATTAGAATAGTTGCGAATAAGCACGCCTAACAAAAAACTCCAATCAATCAGGATGGAAACAATAATAAACGACTCCAGTGGAAAAGGTCATGAAAATGAAAAACAGGATTACGCATTAAGAGTAACATAAAAAGCAACGAAGCAAAGAAAGCATGTAGATCGCAACGTGGAACGTCACAAGTTTAGCTAAAACGGCTGCATTACATAAACTTTCTTAACCCTCGTGTGGTCGCTCATTTATTTGTAACATCAGTGGTCGAGCGGGGGACAATGGTCATTTAAACTAATCTGTTATTTTAATTTGGAAAATATTGAATTTTTAAGAATTGTGCTGAGAACTAAATAACTATATATTTAGTACTTAGCGACGAACGGAATTTTTTTAATTCTGAAATTCTGAGTAATAATTAAGAATGATTGCTTAAAATGCTATTTTTCAAACTATGTAGCACATAAACCTTTATTAACGAATATGGAGTCGTAAAATTAAAATAAATTCTTATAAATGTATACATGATCGGGAGTAAACATACAACAAGTAAAAATGAGAAAAACATTTTTTATATATGCCCACTAACGGCTAATCCGTCGTTTCCTCTTCTTCGGATCCTTGAACCTCGTTTTTACCCTGACTTCGAAGGTTAAGACCGTACATTTGCAGAATCGAGCGTTTTACCTTCCTTGGAATTTTATCATCGAGACTAGGCTCAAGAAAAGCTCAAAATGTGACGGAAAATGAGTTGCGCGCAAATTCTAAACGCATTAATAATGTTTTTAATTAATTTGCGCCAAGATAACGTCGCAGTTTTACTATTTCTATCATACAGGGTGCTGCATTGGCAAGCGGAACATAAGAAATCCCAACTAATTACGAGGAATTTAAATATTGACTGCCCTAATTATTTTACAGCAAAATCTAATTTAGTTATTTTAAAGGAAACTACATAATGATTCAATTGGTACCAAGTTGAACATATTTTGATGACTCACGTTGAAAATATTTTTAAAACGGTGTTAGCGAAATTTTAAATTAAAATATCTATTCGGCCTTGATCAGGGACTGTTAGTATTCGACATATGACTGATGAACCTAGTTGAAAACAGCTGATTGGAAAAATTATTCGTACATCGGATACAAATATAAAATAAAGTTGCTCGATCACCTAACATTCAAGAAGTGTTTTTCATCCAATCGGCCGTTTTCAACTAGGATTATCAGTCACCTGTAAAATTTTAACTGATTCGATATCTATTTACAATTTGAAAATGTTGCTAACACATTTTTTAAAGTATTTTCGAACTGAGCCAAATACAAACGCGCAACTTGCACCAATTGGATCACCATGTAGTCTCTTTTAAAATAACCCAATGGAATTTTGTTGTAAAATATCTAGAGAAGACAATATTTGAATGCCTTGTAATTAACATAGGATTCCGTATATTGTGTCGGCCAGTGCAACACCCTGTATAGTAAAAATACGTAATACGAAATATTTAATTTTACACATTTTAAACAATCAAACGTGCTTCGAGTTTGCTAATTTGTCGCTCCAATCAATTATCCCTGTTATAAAGTTCACTATCATTATCACCGTCTTTATGTAAGTTCATAATAATTAGTTCTATAATATCATCTATCATGTTGTCAATTTCTCACATCGATTGTTCTATTGCTTTGATATGACACATGCTGTACATATTTTCCGCATTATGTGGTGTAACTTGTTTGAAAGTATTATTTTTTCCAACTATTAACTTTTTTACTTCACTCCAAACCACCTCAACAGACAATCTTAGCAGGTTGACGTAGTTTTTCACAATGGTTTCTATTATTTGGACGCCATATTTCGATTGAATGGTATTAACTACTTCGAATAGTTCTGGTTTCAAATAGTCTTCAAAAAAATTTTTTTTTAAATTTTGTGCTATATAATGCGTTGTCCATCAGGACCATAGTTTTTCTGGAAGATTTTAAATTATGTATTTGTTTTAAAGCCACTCTTCGAATGTTGGTCAGTGCATTTCATCAAGGTTTTTTTTGTTTGTATTGCAATGAACATGTATCTTTTGAATTTTAGTTTTATTCAAATAAACATTGTTCTTACATATTATTTAAATTTAGACAATCTTCTATAAGTCGCTTAACTAATTATTTATATCAATGAATTATATAATTGAATGGTAATATGCCCTTTTATACTCTTAATCATAATTATTTATTCAAAATTTAAATAAATTATCTCTCATTCCAGGGTTGGGTAATCTACATGATAGGCACGAATCCTGATAGGATAAATTCACCTGTATGATAAATGCACAAATTACGTAACCTACAAATGTTTCACAATATTTGCAGGCAATTCATATAATTACAACAAACCAAATAGGAACAAAACTACAGGTAAATATCATTAAATGCTTTTTTTTATTTATCACATAATTTTTTTAATGCTAACCTGTGATTCGTTGGACTCCCAATGCTCATTAATTTTCTATAGGAGCGGGCCCCAAATTCTGGTCTGTAGCAGCTGGGTGTCACCCTCCAACCGTTCCGGTTCCAAGATGCAGTAGTTGCAGACTTCCACTTAAGGTTAGTCTTCTCCTGGCTGTTGTATGTCACACTTGTCTGCTTATATCAATAACATCACATACGCTTCTAGGTATATGTTTAAACTTGATTTAAACACACATAAATTTTATTTTCTAAAATTTACGAAATCCAGTTGCATGCTTTTAAATGCAATTCCCATTTATTAGCAAGAACTGTTTAATGTTGCAATCACCAGTCTTTGCCTCATAATTACTAAATTTAATATGTTTAAATTAGATTAAAAACTATATATTTCAGTTCAAATTTATGAAACATTATTCGTAATTTAAAAGCCAGTGTTATTACACAATCATACGAGTTAAAGACCAGGAAAATGCAATTCTGCACTCCTTGCATAATATCGACCTACAGTAGTAAGTTCAACGGGCGACCTTCGCTCTATCAGGAAATAAAAACTGCACAAATTGCTTATCTGCTGTTTTGTAATTTAAACACTTTGACCTATTAAACTGTATATATGAACTTTGATATTGTTACTGCGTTAAGCATTTTTTGTTTTGTATAAATACTAGTCTATTTTCATAATAAAAATCAATCTGCATTTAATGTTTGATTCATTCACTACCCTTTCTAAGCCATAATATTAATGGGGCATGAGGCTGTGCTCCAAGGGTGGTTTTTTATTGTCGTCCGTTCAAGTACCATTGACTACATTGGTTTAAAACGTAAACACAGTCTTGTTTACGTGCTTGACGGATAGAATTAGCGCAAAATAACGGAATCCTGAAGCAGCCTCTCAGGCAATTCTGTTCATGGTCCTTCGAGCCGGATCTGTCTCCAACTAACGAAAAAACACATCCCGAGAAGAAGACAACATCTGCCAACCACCCAGTTCCCAGAAAATGGCCAACAACATGGAGGAATTCAACAACTTAGCTATCGCCCAAGAAGAGCTCGCGCAGAAGATAAAGCAAATATTATCCAACAGCAAAAAGGACCCTGCCAGCCGAAAAAATGAAGCCTACATCGCCAGTCGCAACAAAACGCTGGACGAACTTTGGAACACTGCAACTAAAAATCACGCAGAAATGGGGCAGCTAAGTATTCCAACTCATAATTATTTTAAAACAGGGTATTACGACCAAATTAAAGCCATATACGGCGAAGCAAAGAGTTACTTGCAGAGCTGTTCAAAAACAACGGAAATTTCCAACGCCTCCGTAAGCAGAACGCAAGAGGAAATGATGGCCAACCCCGAGCAAAAGGTTCGTATCCGAAAACTGCAGATTCGGATCCAGAATTTTAAGCAAGCGATGGATGACGCCGAACTAACACAAGAATTAGGGAGGCCCGCCATCACGACAAGGGAATTAAGAGAAAAATGGGATCGTGTGGTCGAGATGGACGAAGAAGTTATGTCAAACGACATGGCTTCAGAACAAATGCACTTCAGTCCTGAATATACTACGTTGGAAGACAGGTATAGAAATTTAATTATTTTATTGCAAGCGCCGACAAGGAACGAGCAAGCAGCAGCCATCTCGCTTCCTCAAGTCAAAATTCCCATATACGAGGGAAATTATGAGGAATGGGCCATTTTCAAGGACCTGTTCACCAAATTAGTAGATGACAACCAGAATATGGACGATGTCATCAAGATGCAATATTTAAAGACGCATCTTAAGGGAGAGCCAAGCCGACTGATCCAGCATCTAGCTGTTACCCAAGCAAACTACAACACCGCCTGGAATCTGCTGCAACAAAGGTATCAAAATAATCGCCTTATTTTAACTAAATTGCTAGATACCATATTCGATCTGCCGGTCCTCTCCAAAGAGTCAGCCCAAGGGTTAAAAAGATTGCACGACTCCATCAAGGAATGTGTGGAGGCAATCAAAAATTTAGGCATCTCCACGGACAGTTGGGGTCCGTGGATTAACAGAGCTATCGCTCGAAAATGGGATCCTGAAACCAACAAATTATATGAACAGTCGCTTCAATGTCCAAATGAAGTCCAGGATCACCAAAATTTAATGGCTTTCCTGCAAGTGCGGTTCCAATCTCTAGAATCCATAGATGGAGCTCGAAAGCCCACGCAGGAAAGACCACAGAAGAATTACGCTTCCGCATCCCTAAATTGCAAGCTGTGCCATGGAGATCATTACATCGACAACTGTGGCCAATTCCAGAGGCTATCTACCCATGAAAAACTAGAAGCAGTAAAAACCAATCGATTGTGCTATCGATGCTTGCGGCACGATTCAAATATACCATGTCGTGCCTATTTTAATTGTAGGATCTGTCGCTTCCCGCATCATACACTGCTTCATAAGGCGCAGCCACCATCAAGGCCGCTCCCTGCCCAAAAGATGAGGACGTCAGCTCATGCAGCAGCTATGAAGACTTCCAACGCTCCAGAAAAGAAGCCGAAGTCGGACATCATCACCGCCAATGTAGACGCACAGGAGAGCCAAGTTCTACTTGCCACAGCAATGGTTCAAGTAAAGGCAGCATCCGGGATGACTCATCTACTACGAGTATTAATAGATCCCGGGTCTCAGGGGTCGTTTATCACGGAAGCATCAGCCGAATTATTGGGGTTACCCAGGACCAAGGTTCGAGCTGAAATCACAGGAATCGGGAACAGCGAGCCAAAAATTGCCAAATGGAAAATCCCAGGTTTAATCACACCTAGATTTTCAAGTAACTTTTCCCTACCTGTCAATTTACTAATACTTCCTAAACTTACCAAAGCCATGCCTTCATCCCCCATCCCAAACATAAATATAGATTCCTGGAGTAATACCTTCATCGCCGATCCAACCTTCAACCGACCCGGTCCTATAGATATAATTCTAGGCGCCGAAGAATATTCAAAAATAATTCTAGAAGGAATCACTAGAACAAAGGATGGCATCTTGGGACAAAATACCAAACTGGGTTGGGTATTATCTGGAACCATTGGAAGACAGCATAACGACAGCATTAAAGTCAACACCATGGTTGCCAAAATTGGAGAAGAATATCAGTTGCAGAAATTCTGGGACACAGAAGAAGTACCCACACAAAGAACACTTTCCCCAAAATATCAGGTACGTGAAAAGAAATTCACAGAATTAGTACAGGAAAGACCGCAGAAAATCGAAGCTTCCGAAACTCTTAATCATGGAGGTCACTACATCAAAAGCTGTGGTCAGTTCCGAAGTTCACCTACCAATGACAAGCAAACAATCCAGCAGGTGAAGAAAATATTAACAACCGATCCTACAGCGGAAGAACGAGCAATCGCAGCTGCCAATATAAAGAATACGGAAGTTCAACATCCTGTTATCATCGAATGTGAAAAGGTAGCATCTTCTCATCCACAAGAAAATCACCAAGTGTATGGAACCTCCGAAGTCCTCACTCACGAAATCCTCGTTCATGAAGTCCGCATCCACGAAGTTCCCATTCAGGAAGTTCCCATTCACAAAGTCGATGGACAGAAAGGAAAGGAAATTGCAGGCCACGAAAAAATCGTTGGAACTCCTCCAGATGCTTCGACAGCAGCTCCTAGCGATGGCTGGAGCCAAGAAGTTGCAGCAATAACTGCTGTTAACAAGAACACCTCCGAGTCCACTAAAAACTTGACACTCGGTAAGGGATGGAGCCAAGAAGTTGCAGCCATAACTGCAGAAAATGAAAAACCCTCCGACTCCATTAAACACTCGACACCCGGTGGAGAGCAGCACCAAGACTTGTCGGCAGGGGATGTAATAAACGAAAAATCAAATGCCAAACACTTCGCGCCAAGCGGTGGAAGCAGCCAAGAAGTTGCAGCAGGAACTGCAGCAATCAAGAAACCCTCCGAGTTCAATAAACAATTAGCACCTAGTGGAGGGTGGCAACAAGACACAGCGGCAAGAATTGCAGTACACGAGCAACCCTCCGAGTTCTCTAAACATTTAGCACCTAGTGGAGGGTGGCATCAAGAAATGGAATCAAGAAATGCAGCAAGCGAGCAAACCTCCGAGTTCGCTAAATACTTAGCCCCTCGTAGAAGATGGTATCAAGAAGACGGCTTATTAAAGTCTGCGAGGGAAGTTACCGAAAACTCGCAATGTGGAATACCGATGCGGCATCCTCTAAAACATCTAACCTCGGCAAGAGTGATATTAATTATCGTATGCACTCATATAATGTTCGTCTCCAAAGGAAGAGGCAGCCGATGGACGTTGGCAGGATGTTCCAAACCAATTGGTAACATAGTCAACGACACAATAACACAAAAGCTCTTTTACAGAAATAGCAAAGGAGCCAGTGTTGCAGCAACCGAACCACTTCGAGGATTTACAACCCTCTCGGTTAGACCTGCAACATCATCTGAAGGAAGTAGCATGGAGAGCCATCCGACGTCGCTACTACCTATCCAGAGGAATAATCAACAGCGTCTAAAAGACGTGACATGGAAAACCATCCGCCACCACTCCTATCTATCCAGCGGGATCACAGGCAGCCTATTGGGAGGGGCTATTCTAATAGGAGCCTTCTACTACATTCGGAAAAGGATCAACCGAAGGAAGCATCAATCCAAACAACGCCAGTCAGCCGTAGAAGAATATCCTCTAAAAACCCTTAATGTGGAAGAAACAATATAATTTTCCTTTTCTTTTTCTTCGGCCTAAAATTGGCAATATGTTTAAACTTGATTTAAACACACATAAATTTTATTTTATAAAATTTGCGAAATCCAGTTGCATGCTTTTAAATGCAATTCCCATTTATTAGCAAGAACTGTTTAATGTTGCAATCACTAGTCTTTGCCTCATAATTACTAAATTTAATATGTTTAAATTAGATTAAAAACTATATATTTCAGTTCAAATTTATGAAACATTATTCGTAATTTAAAAGCCAGTGTTATTACACAATCATACGAGTTAAAGACCAGGAAAATGCAATTCTGCACTCCTTGCATAATATCGACCTACAGTAGTAAGTTCAACGGGCGACCTTCGCTCTATCAGGAAATAAAAACTGCACAAATTGCTTATCTGCTGTTTTGTAATTTAAACACGCATGAGGCTGTGCTCCAAGGGTGGTTTTTTACTGTCGTCCGTTCAAGTACCATTGACTACATTGGTTTAAAACGTAAACACAGTCTTGTTTACGTGCTTGACGGATAGAATCAGCGCAAAGTAACGGAATCCTGAAGCAGCCTCTCAGGCAATTCTGTTCAGTTATCAAATTTTTTTTTTGATGTAAAATTCTAACTAAAACTAATTTCCTTTAAACAAATTCAGATCGCGGTTACTAATCAACGCGATGCTGTTTTGTCAAATAATAAGAAAATTGCTGTAAATTTAATATTTTTATATAATACAAAGTGTTTGCCAAGTCTAAAAAGTTTACTATTACATTATACTAGTTACCAGGCATCTGTGGTAGTGTTTACAGAATGTTCATACATACATATACATAATCCGGTCCTCTTCTACCTTTCGGTGTCGAGGGTGCTGTTTTTATGGTTGATCTTCACAAAATTGTTTCCTGTCCATGGCCATCTCTTTTGCTCTCGCCCAAGTTACTCCTCTTCTTTCAAATATTTTTCCTATTTAGTTGTCCTACGTATTTCTAGGTCTTCCTCTGCTTCATTTGTTGTCCGTATCCATTTCCCATATTTTCTTTACAGTTCTATCGTCCTTCACCCTTACAAGGTGTTCAAACCAGCGTCATTGTGTTTTCTCTATATAGGTAAACAGTGATCTTACTTTTAAGGTTTTCCTAATGTTTTCGTTTTTGATTGTGTCCTTTCTTGTAACTCCTTCTATTCTTCTTAGGATTCGCATCTCACATGCTTGCAATTTAGATATTTGCCTAGCTGTTAACACCCAAGACTCACACCAGTACGTTAAGGTGGTATAAAAACGGATTTATATATTTTGATCGTTGTATGCTTTGACACTTCTCTCTTACTAAGGAAGACTATTTTTATTGCGTTGTACAAAGCAGCTGCACTTCCAATTCTGTTGTTTATTTCGGGTTCGATGTTTCCCGTGTTATTAATCATAGATCCTAGGTATTTAAAATTGTTCACCTGTTTTATTAGACTGTAATCTAATCTCACACTAAGTTCTTGTTCGTCCTTTGCTATTTTCATTACTTTTGTTTTTTTAATATTGATTCTCATTCCGGTATTTTGTATCTCTTCGCTCCATATCCGTATGTTTGTTTGTAATGATTTTTCATTTTCAGCTACAATTATTAGATCGTCTGCATATATAAATTCCGCCACCTTAACCGTTTCTGTCCGTCTCACTCATACTCGAATACCCTTTATCATTTCACCGCATTTTATTGCTATCCGATCCATGACTAAAATGAATAATAGTGCACTGATTATCCCTCCCTGTCTAACGCCTTTTGTTGTTATGAATTCCTTTGTGCATTGGTTTTCCATTCTTACTACATTCTTTGTACTGGCATACATACTTTTTATTGCTTCTCTAAGTTGTTCGCTTACATTTCTTTCTTCCAGTTCTTCCCATATTACATTCCTCTGCACGCTGTCGTAAGCTTTTTCCATGTCGATGAAACAAGCATAGAGATGTCCGTTGTGGTTTAATTTCTTTTCGCTTAATTGCCTCATGCTGAAAATAAGATCTTGCGTACTTCGTCCAGCTCTAAAACCGCATTGGTTGTCATTAATAGCATCATCCACCTCTTCTCGTAATCTTTTTTCCAAAATTTTCTAATATATTTTACTTGGCACACTCATCAAAGCAATTCCTCTATAATTATCGTATTTTCTTTGATTGCCATATTTTTACTATCAATTTATGTATGATCTCATGTCCTCTGTTTCCCATGTGTTTCACCATTTCCGCATCTATCCCATCTTTTCCTGCTGCCTTCTCAGTCTTTAGATTCTTTATTGCGTCCTTTACTTCATCTATTGTTGTTTCATTATTTGTTGTAGTGCTTACTTTTGTTGGCGTTTTTATATTTTTTTGTTCTATTGTTGCGTCTAGTAGGTTTATAAAATATTCGAACTATCTGTTTAATCTTTCTTCTCCAGTAGTTAACATTGCAGAACGTTCAACGACATAAAAATTCTAAATTTACGAAACCAACTTCAGCTGTAAACGACGGCATCGAGCAGCTGGAATTTCCGAATGTTGACAACGGACCGTTTGAGCTACAGAAACCAGGTTTCTCCATTCCGACGTCCCAGGAAAGTGTGAACGAGCATCCCAAACAATAGTTGCTGCCAGGGAAGCGAATTCAAGCGAGTTAGGACCTCAGCGTCACCTTGCGCCAGCTCCGAACCGAAAATCGACCAGATTTCAAAGGTAGGAGTTGGCATGTTTTGAGTGTTTGGGAGCCGGGAAAGCTAGTAATCTCCAAGAATAAACTTTGCGGAGGAGAGTAATCGTGTTTCCAGCGTCCAGATTCGTCTCAATTTGAATAAATTGCTATGCGTCAGTAGACATTGCGGTTTTTCCAGAATTTGAAGCCATTATAGGAAGCCAAGAACAAAAGACAACTACCGTCGGTTGACGTCATACCTGAAACAAAATCCAATTAGTTGTTGCTAGACGGGAGTTTTGCTTCAATTTACCCGACGTTTCTTTGCGGAATTTCACTTTTGAATCTTAAAATACACGCTATACGCACTAACGACTTTCTGTAGTAAATGTCAAGTTTGTGAGGTTATGAGTAACAAATCTAGTACAGCAGTGGTACTAAAATAAATTGCGTATATGTGCTACGCTGAGTCAAATATTCTAAACAACATTTCAAATAAAACTCAGATTTGAACCCAACCTGAAAGAGTAGTTTTATGTTCTTACCGGAGCTAGCCCAGAATCTTATTGCAATTCGATAAAATATAGAAATCGGCAATTAACCATTTTATTAAAGTATAATAAATACATTTTATTTTGATTAGCCTAAAATACCGACAGGCAAAGTTTTACACAATAAAAGTTCGTTGAGAATTGTGGTGATTTGCCCTAATTAAATTATTCATTTTATCCCATAAAACATAAAGACAGCCAGTCACTGCAATATATACGTTGTACTAAAACCTTGGCATCAGAAGACTTAAGAGACGTTGGCCCACTGATAGACAATAAAGAGGACCCATCGCTGCAGGGGCCCTCACCACGCTAATTTTAACGACAACAAATTACTTTATAGGATGCTCTTGTATTCTGACTGCTGATGCTAATTTCAATTAAAAAAATTACTATTTTGTGCTGACTCGTTTCTATTTTGTTCACTGATGAGCGAAGAATCCGGTACCAACACAAAAAGAATTTCAAAGAAATGGTGAATGTTCTGAATATTATCGCAGAAATATGACGCAATTCCTGAAAATAAACGGCTGTTACGCATTGCAAGAAAAAGAAGATGGTCCATGTAGTGCATTCACACGAAACATCGTAGCTATTTTCTTATCTGCTTTCAGTTGTCGTAAACGTTTCAACCATAAGAAAGATTGTTCTTCTAGCAGCAATGTTGCTTGAAGATATCATTCATGCAAAATCTATTTTAACATTTTGGATCTGTTAATATTTCACATTATATAGTCTAATTATTGAAATTTCCTCGATGCTTTTAAACATTTCTGGTTTTTATGACTGTTCGAAGTATTCCGCAGTTTATTGTACCTATCCACTATTAATGAAACTCTTCGTAGATACTCTGCTACTATTCAAATTCCACTTAATAAGGTAGCACCGAGAAAGCCTAATACCGTAATATTCTCATTATTGCATCAAATTTTTCATTATAGCTCTTCAAGAGTGCAGCCAGTTTAATAATTATGTTTCTAGATTTTTACTCCGCGTTTAATTTGCTGGTCGTTTTAATGACGCTGCCAAGACATACATATTTGTTGGTTTTTTTCCTTTGTTTATTAACTGGTCTTTTATGCTTTGTTGGCAATTAAGGACTTCTAGCTGATGACTATAAAGTTTAAATGACTTAGGTTAATATTCAATCCATATAGACGTTAATTTTTTGTGACTTTGTGTACTACAGCTCTACCATACCACGCTCATACCATATCTTCATCATGTATGATATTACTTAATTGCTTTCCGTTTATTGCAATTTCTATATTCAACAGAACTAATGTAATGACAGCGATAAAATGTCATCTTTTAATACTGATTGTTATTTTAGTAGCACTTACGGAAAATTTTGTATTTCCCGAACAGGAGAAGACAAAAATGCAGAAAAATATTACTCTCCACAAAATCTGCAGGTTGAACTAACAGTGGCAGATAACATATTGTTTTTGCACGCTTTCAGTGGTTGTGGTACGACATCTACAATCTCCGGTCAAGGAAAGAAGTAATTCTTGAAGGTGCCTCACAATTTCGAGAAGTTAAACCAGACTGTAAAAGTGTTCAAAGGGAGAAAGTGCAGATTTCGACACCATTGCTACAGCAGGAGAACAGTTCTCAACTGCACTATACGGAGCTTCTAAAAAATGGGTCAGTGAATTTTCTGCAGTACTAACATTTTTCTAGATCGGTGACTAAAAGCAACTTGAATCTTGCTTCACTTCCATCCACAGCAGCAGCAGTACATCATTCGACACAAACCTACCATTATGTTCAGACTTCGTACAATGTTTATAATAACGTTGAATATTAGGGATGGAAGAGAAGTAAGACCGGACTTACTATAGTCAACACTACTAAAGATCCTGTTCCTGAAGTTTTGCTTAAATTTCTCACACATACATAAAAAAGAATGCGGCTCAGGGTGTGGCTGCAGGAAAGCGAGTTTCACGTGGTCTATCATTTGGATTCTCTGCAAGGGACAGTCCTGAGAAAATGTTGACATTTTGAGCAACGAGAAAAACGAACAAATCGAAACTGTCTTTAACAAGCTGTCGGTATACTAAGATGCTGAGGAAGAGAATTTTAAATAGGGGTGTACAGAAGGTAACGGCGACGCTTTGCCAAGTACAACAAGTAGAATCCAACAAACCTTGACCCTCCTACACATCAAAACGAAGAAAAGTAGAAAAATCCAGAACAACCACTGGTGTGGTATATCGTGGTGGTGTGAAAACGCGTAGAAACATGATAATTGTCAATGTCAACCAATCAGAAGGCTGGATTTAGTTAAGTTATCTTGTATAATTTCGATTATACAAAATCGATTATACTAGAGTAACTTCACTAGGCAACGCAATACATAACCTTTATCAATTTGATGTTGTTTTCATGGAGATGCTTTTCAGCTAGGTTAATACAAACAGATCGAGCTGCCAATAAAATATTTATTTGTTCTTAATATTAAAATTTACTCAAAAAATAATCAATTTGAATACAATGCGTAATTGGAACAGGTTATACGTCTCAAACTTCCTGCACAATAACAAATCGTGTCAGTTGGACAGAATAATTCTCCCGCTGACGCGGTCGGACTATTTAATGTGTCAAACTGACACTCTTTTATTATGGTGCAACAAGTTATCGATATATAACCCGATAATATCGAAGTATCTATAGTATTACTTCTGATAATTAATTAATAAATAATCAAGATCTAGTAGAATTTTGCGCGACCAGGAAGCATTTATACAATTTTAACAAATAGATTGTAATTTACATGGGCATAACTCTAAAACTGTTTACTTTATAACAAATGTTTTGAACGAAACTTGCAAAGAATTTCATCCTCCACACTTTTTATCATAACTATTTTTTGTCGAGATGTCGGAAAGGTGATAATACTATCTAAAAGCTAATTTTGGACGCCATAAAAACAAGATGGCGGAGCGAGCGGACACACACCAAGGTCGCAAACTTAATATGTTATTCAAGGTATCAAACTGTGCTAAGTTGTTAATTTACAAATGTTCTTAATTTTGTCCGAACAAGTCCGGTTATAGCACCCTGTTGCATGGCCTATAAGCACAATGATTTAGATTTATGGGTGGTTTGTACAGGCCCTTTAGGGAACTTAAACGACATATTTGAATTATTCCCACCTTTGTATTATGAGCTATGATTGATTAAAGATGCACATTTTCGGAAACCTACCCTAGGGATCAAGGTAGGCTGAATTTAATTTCAAAATATTTTTTGCATCCTCAGAAAACATTTTTGTTACAAAAAAACTTTTAAAAGCAATAATCGCAATATGGTCAAAGCAAATGGCAAAACAAACATCTCATTTGTTTAAGAGTAAAAACAAAACAATTAAGGAGTATTTTTGTTTTTATTCCAAAAATAGACGATTACTTTTTGCCACTTTGTCCACTACTTGTTGCATACCAATCATACTATAATTAAGAATCATCAATGATATTGTTTAGTTGCTTTACGTTTATTACAACTCAGGCTTCGACTTTTAACAGAATTTTTTCGAATACCTGCTCGTAGCAAATGGGATCCTATACGATATTGTCCAGCTATAGCCGGGATTCATAGCTCAATGGTTAATCATTCTGGCTACTGATCTAAAGGTCGAGAGTTCGACTCTACAGAATGCCATCATTCGAAAGTGATGTAAAGCTTTGGTTCTCATGTTATTCATGTTACATTCTCATGTGTAGCATGTAAGTAGGACTAAGGTACCTGGGACTCTGTATGCCTAGACCTTGTCCACGGGGTAGGCAAAAAGGGCATATGAAGGCCTATTTGCCTGGCATCAGTCCCCTACAACAAATACCTCTGCTAGTCCAGCTATTGTCTTCACTTCTTATTCCATGGCCGTACTATTTTAGTGGTCTTTGTTCTACAATACTCATTTGTTTTTTATCATATTCACATTCTGTTTCTCATTTCGTCGTAGAGGATTAATTTGTGCTTGCGAGTCTCAAGCACATCTTCTAATGTTGTAGTTGCACTGCGTTAATTTTGGGATTCGTTTCTTTTATTAAGTATTCACGTCTGTGCAGTAAATGTCATTATGCTTTCTACTACTGTTTTATAGATTCATCTCTTTTTGTTTTGTAATATGTTTGTTTCAGAATACTGTATTTGGCTCCGTTATATAATTATGTCCTAGCTTGTCCCGTCTGGTTTTACTTTCTCTTCTCTTTCTTCATGGTGAGCGATAACCTCTTGGTCGCCTGTAAAGACTAGGAAGTACAGTAACTGGGACGCCCATTCATTTACATATTTCCATGGTTTAAGCATTCGTTCTAGATATATCTTTCAGAGCGGAGAGGGGGTGAAACAACCTTGTATACTATTTCTTGTTGTTTAAAATGTTTTGTTAGCCTTTGTCCCACCTTCACAGTATTCTTTCAGTAGTTGCGGTAGTGTCTATGCATGATTTTACAACGGTAAATCCTTTGAATCTTTCTCGATAACTTTGCCCGGCATGTTGCCTTCAAATTTATTTTTGCGCATGTTCTTCCTAAGGTATAATTTTAACAGCTCCTTTGTTCTTCTTTCTTGAATATAGATGTTAAACATGCTTTGATCCGTTTCTTATACTTAATTCTCAGTTTTATTTATACAGTTTTTATATCCTCTTCGTTTGTTTCCAGTCGTTTTTTGTATCAGCTTGTTAAGCCATTTTGCAGCCTTCAGTAATTGAGTTAATCATTTAAGATTTCAGAACAGCCTGTCTGTATTTCAAATCCGATGCCAGCATTCTTAACTTCTCATCACATATTCTAACAATTTTTTGAATTCGAACACCCTGTAGATTGGCGCAGCTGTCTCGTTTTGGTCGTTTTAAGCCACCCTTTATAAAGCACGTGCTCGTTAAGTGCGGGCAAAACTAGATTCAGCCGGCGGAGACTTCGCCTCGCGATTGGTTACTGCATCGCTTGGGTACGCTTGGCGTTGCTTCTTCTGGCAGACAGCGAGTTCCCAGAGAGCGATTGACTGTAACGCACGCAGCGTTGGATGTTGAGTATCGTTGATTACGTGGGTGTTTGGTGCATTCCGATGGCCTCTTTCTGCATCGTCGAATAAGGGCTAACTCTTCTTTCCCGCTAAATCGAGGATTACAGTGGCAGGACGGGTGGAGATTCCTCGATCTTATCGTCGCTTCGGGCTCATGTGCGAGTCCCATCCCAACTGACGCCATTTCAAGGCGGATCCCGGCCCATTATTCTCACGTACCGCCCCCGCATTCAAACCTAGGCCCCTGTCTAAGGCATCGCCAGGTAGCCTCCCACACTTCGCTCAAGAGACATCAAAGACACAGGTATCGTTGTAAATAATTGTGTAACCTATTAACTATCCTTCATGCGACCTGAACTTAACTCGTGTATGTGCTAACGTTATTGTGCATGATTCACTGCCCGCAGAGCGACTGGACTGTCATTTATGTGGCCTAAAGCCAAGCTAATTTACTAAATTGCTGCATTTCTGATCGCCGTTGGTGTGACTAATGCGCCAATATTTATGTGATTAAATCTTGCCGCTATTGCTGTAAATTCATGTACTTCGGCCGCTTGTATTCAAAACTAAACATTTGCTTTGTGTATGACCTAAATTTGCGATACAGTTGCTACAAAATTCATGTACTTCGGACGCGTGTATTCATAATTAAACATTTGCTCTGTGCGTGGCCTAATTAAGCGACGCCAGTGCTGTCAATTCATGGACTTTGGCCGCTCTTTTTAGTAATTAAACGTTTGCTCTGTGCGTGGCCTAATTAAGCGACGCTATTGCTCCCAATTCATGGACTTTGGCCGCTCTTTTTCGTAATTCAACATTTGCTTTGTGTATAGCATAACCTTGCGATACAGTCGCTGTAAATCAATGTGCGGCCAAACCGCTTATATTCTTAGTTGGTCAGTGACCTTTTGTGGTTTGCTTGACTGGCCGGTTGTATGTGTTGACCATTTTATGTGTATTAGAAGTAACGCGCCACTCCAGCTGGGGCCATAAATTAAGGCCTAGAGTAATTTCGGTAACGTGTTCGTTGCCCCTTTGTAACGTCAGACAATAGATGTATATTTGAATAAGGTACTTATTGTTGTGTTCGATCTGTGCATGCTCTTTCCAGGTTAAGCATCTTAGTGTAACGATTGATGTACGACGAAGCTTGAACGTTAGAGCGTTGCTGGTAGGTCTGGCGACGCCACCGCAGTGGTAGCGAGTACCGAAATAGTAATTCAAGTATTTCTTTCCCGAACTTGTAATCCGGGCTCGACAGTTCTCGAGTACCTTCCTGACGTAGTATCCTGTGTACTTCACGTCCCGTCTAACCGTTCAGGTCCGGTTATACGGTCACACTCCCACGACAGGCCTGGTGGCGCCCTTTTATTTTGACTTACCCTGTAATATATGTCACACCACGCTTGCCCAGTGACGTACCGTTTGAACCACGCCCAACTCCCTGAGCGCATCAGCCGAGGCCTTTAGCCTGTTTTAGCGAATGTCAGGGCGAGCGTGCCATCTTTTCCCGGACTTAACCAGTCGTGCGACACTCGCCCCGCGTGAGTGTCTCTAAGTCGTTTTGATACCGTAACAGGATTCTATTTGATTTCCTTTCCGCAAATTGCGGCGAAGCCTCTGTTAATAGTTGTTCATGGCAGTTCCCCTAACGTTTCTCTCACTCATATGTACAGAGCTTCTTATTCTTCCTATGTACCGTTTTAGAACAATATAGAGACAAAACACAATATTGTCTTATACTTCACCAAATGTTTATTATTTCTACCTGGTCTATTTTCTTAATGATTAAGTAGCTTATAAGGTGTTGTACACCCAGTTACATTAATGGTCTTCAATATTCTTCTGCGTTTTCTCACCTCTAAGTTTTCAACATTTTCGTCTGCCCTTAACTATTTTTAGTTTTTTCTACTCTCTACTTCTTTGCTGAATGTATTTAATTCTTCTTTAACCACCACCATTTCTTGAAGCTTGAACTTCGTCGCCAAGTTATTTTGTATCTTGCTCTTTATTGGAGTGTTTTGAGATATTTGGCGCCACCTAATTTGTTTCGAAAGAAATAAATCTCTCCCTGTTGTCATTTCAGTTCGCCTTTTCCTAATAACCTATGTTAGTATCACTTAAACATAGTATTGAAAGCAATCGCACTTTCAAGTTTCCTGAACGCCCTGATTATTTTTTTAACGTGTACTATGGCTTACGTACCCTGGCTTATTTCATAATTTTATCATGTTTCTCTTTCGTGTTTTCTGTTGTGAATTTCATTTGTAGTATAATAATCAAAGTTGAAAAATGCTCTCTTTAGTTTGTGAAACTTAGTGCAACTAAACGAGTAAAAATGGTTTACAATAGAGTGGTATTTTCTATTATAAACAATATTTTTTAGAACTCAATGGCTTCAAGATAAATGTATGAGCTATGTGACTTAAAAATCAATACTTTTTCTAGATATCTGTATTTTAAACATGTTGTGTTCCATTTTACATCTTCTCAATACATACTAAATATATTATTTTCTTCAGACCTCTAGATGTATGTTCCTGTAGCATTAATATTTGCACGATTATTACTTTTATTCTGTTTTTATTTTTTTGATGTGTAACTCCCCGTTTCAATTTCATTTCTATAACGCGTTAATGCATTTGGCACCTTATTTCGAACCACCCTATATCTAATTGTTGTAGCAAAAGAACTTAGGCTTATCGCAGCAGGCGTGTGTGTGAAGTGATAAACACCGGCGGTTTTCGCGTTGGATCTTGTTTGGCGTTTTGATTCTAGTACGCCGCTAAAACAGCCGAATAGCTGACAGAGTATTAATTTCTCGTGAAGGACGTTCTCGCGGATTTGAATTACTGGGCTAAACTGAAGATGTTTTGATTTCTTAACAAACAAAGTTGTTAGGCGTTGTTGTCGTAAGGCGCATTCTGCTTAGGTAAGAAAGCTCATTTTATTGTATTCTTTGCGTACTGATCTTTATATTTAGGTTGGGTGCCCTTGCGTTGCCAATGATTGAAATCGCTGCGATGTGTCTTCTGCAGTATTAGGCCGTGAAGACCGTTCGAAGAAAAAGTTTCCGCGGGCTTATTTTTGCTTTCTAGTTTCTGAAATTAAGCCAGCAGCTACGGGCTAAATTTCAGCAGCTACTTGCTAGAATGAGGTAATATTGTTTAGTGTGGGTTATGGTCTTGTATGGGCTAAATTGGGCTCAAACAAAGGCTAAAAAATCAGCTAATTCTGTTTACCGATTCTGCTTCCGCATGGGTTAGGAATTCCCGACATGTGCAGCTACCTTTTGTGGTTTGATGATTTTTACCAGTGGAGACCGTGGGAATCGCAAAATTTAGCAGCCAAATCCGGCTTAGCGTCTTTATGGATAAATGCAACACAAGAGGATAATTTCACTTACCGATGGCTAGACTTCAACATCATGTTAAACTGTAAGTACATGCTATTATCAGCTCTGTTCTTTTCAAAAAAGGCATTTGCCTTAATTATGTCAGTTCTTACTAAGGTCTTAGCAAATTAAACTGCACCTTTTGTGACGCTAATGAGGGAGAATTTAAATAGTTCAAAATTTCTGAAATGTGCATTGTAACTTATGAGTCGCGCTTTAGGCGTTTTGCGTTTGTGCCAATTGCGATAGCACAGGTGTTGTACTGGACTTACGAATTAAGCTATAATTAGCATTTTGTAGATTGAATATTTGAAAGTAAATTCCTATTTATGACTTATTATTTCATTTGATAGGCAGGAGGGCTACCACTTAATTTGTTGTCACATGGCCTGAGGGCAAATGCAAGTAATTCATATGTTACTACGATTTTTGGGATTAAGTAAATGCCCCCATTGCTATTATTTGTTTGTGTTTTCTCCTGCAACCCCTCTAGCTGAACGAGTAATCTAGGTAGCGGTGGACCACCAAAGGTAGGTGGAGTAATTTTAAGTAGCTAGCTTTGTTTTTATATGTTGTGAGTAACGACAAGGAGCCCAATTTTTATTAATCTTTCTGTTCAATTGAAAAGCCCGAAGCATTTCTTAGCCTGATCCTTACACCACGCCATATTCTGCGGCGGAAAGTTAAAAGAGCTTGCCGAGGCCTTGTCAACTGCTTCGTGTAGGACGGTACAGCTGAATATATTTTCCATTAAGTCGTCTACATTTTTAACAGATGATTTTCAATCCTTTATTAACAACTTACGTTACTTTATTTCCAAATATATCTCAACTCGGTTGCTTGTGGAGTACAAGAGCATAATCATCTAATTGTTCTTATTTTGTTTATTTTTATAGAAGGATTTTTGAAAAAAAAATTGTCCATTACTGACAATTTGCTACGACCGCATTTTAGTAAGGTTTGTTAGTTTTGCAGAGGTGCAAATAATGATTTTTGGAAATGTACTCAGTGCGTATGTTTGGCAAATTAACACAAATGTGTCAGCAAACACACGCATTTACGCATTAATAACGCGGGCAGACTCTCCCTTCTTTATACAAACAACGCGGCGCTAATTACCAAAGTAGTCGAAAATAACCTACACAAATCTATATTTGAGCTTTCCTCCGTAGGTCATATCAAGGCAAGTCTACTTTTACTACTTTAAACAACCCAACCTCTTTAAGGAGGTCGTGCGTCGTGCTTTACGCCAAATTATTAATTTCCAATTCATGTTTTTTGTGTTAATATATTCCGGTAGACTTCAATAACGGTTTCGTGGTTAATGAAATTTTAATGCCGACTCTGAGTACTGGCCGGCAAGTTTGTATTTATGAATATGTTAGAGGTCTCGATCAGATGGAAAGTAGAGGCGAAATTGTGCTGAAGACGCTATTTCGTAGCCAAGTATTTAGGTCGCGTTTATTTCTCACTGTGCCACACAGCTAGAAAACCTCTGTAGATGCTGGTGAAAAATCTCGTTTGCAATTTTAATGCCTAAGATTTATGAACCAACGCTGTAAGAGAACCTCTTTGGTGCGAGTTCAGTAATTCAAGTGCATTTATTATTCCTTGATAATACTACAGTTCTTTGGCTACAAGTAGGAATACATTGAGATCGTTTCGTTGGCTCATTACACAAGTATTTTCTAAATATACATATTACAGCTGAACAATAATTATTTCTTAAAATACACATGTAGTAACTTGTTTGATACATTTTAAAATTCTTAACAGTCTAGTGGCTTTATAGGCAGGCTGAGTATGATATTTATATTTTGCGGCCATTGCTTGTTGTTCCAAAAGTGAACAAACTCAGGGCTTCGCCTTCTTTTCTGCTTCGTTCCAGGCGAAATTCCTTCCACTCGCATCTTCTCTGACGTAGGCTTGCTGCAACTCATTGAAACCTCTCACATTGTTTTCATCGGTGTATGCGTTGTTATCTCGATATGGTGAGTCGTCGTAGTATTGATCTTCGTGATGATACCTACAAAACATGCAATATTAACAAACGTTTTTCGAAGAAGCAAACGAAAATTTGTATTATAACAAAAGAATTTGTGCCTGAAAATAATTTAAGCGAACATAACGACTATCATACAAGAATAGGAAACCGTGCTAAAGAACATATACACACAGAAGATAATAACTTATTCCGCTATTCAGTGATAAGAGAGAGTTCTAAGGGAGGACAATTAGTTAAGAGGGCACGTTCCAAGAAGTTGGCAGAGGCGGTAGGAAGTAGGTGTCTGCAGATTTGGTCTGTTGGCTGCATGCTGTGGGAAGGTTTGAGTTGCTGATTCTGGACAGTTGGAGACGTCTTGTCTGTAAGGGGACCTTTTCATTGCGGGAAGGTGCGTGAGAGGTTGGATCAGTAGGCAGAAAAGAGCAGGTTGGTTTGCATCCTGAACGTTGTGGAGACCAATTGAAAGGTAATTACTCAATCAAAGAATTACTTACTGTGTTTATAATATTGTTGTGTACTGGTGAAACAAACTGGCTTTTGTCATTTGAATTTCAAATCTCTTTTGACATTTGGTTGATATAAGTTATTTTGATTTATGGGAATGATATTAAATAAATTAGAACACCAATTTTCATAACTAAGCAATCTAGATAAAGGAATCCACCCCTGATTTTTAGGAGCTATCTCAAACTATAATTATTGAGATTCAAAACATAAATAGGGCAATTTAAATTTGACACCAATAAAAACATAATTCAAAGACATATTAATATAACTATACGTGAAGGTTCATAGCAATATATACTTGGAATGAAACCGGTACAACTTCAAAAAAATATATACAGGGTGGGCACCTTAAGAAACTTTTGTTTATTTTTGTGTTAATTTTGAAATAGAAGGAAGTAATGATTTTCACCTAGGTCAAGCTTTACACTTGCCGAAAATGGGACTCAACAGATACAGGATAATGTCACAAAAGGGACGAAACGTTTTAACAATAAGAGCGTTCTGTTCAAGAGATGCGAACGCCGTACTCGTTCCAATGTCTCGATGGCGCAGATGAAAACTCGATGTGGTTACGATCTCTTTCGCAGATGCGGCGGAGTTCAAATCACCCCAGCGGGCTAAATTTTTTTATTTGAAAATGTATTTAATAAATTAGAAACGTGAAGATATTTTTACTCCTAACTTAATTTGATTTTTAAAATTATTTAGTGTCACAATATGACGAGGGAAGTTCTGGGTAAAGCCTATTACAAATTTTTTAGTTTAATTATACCTAACCAATCTTAGAAATTGCAGCATGTCGCTGGCTTGCTTAAGTCAACAGCCATTTTACACCAGGCGTCTTATGGTTGCTTTTACATAAGTATTCCTAATTTCTTTATATTCAAAAATTATATCAAATTTCGTTGGTTATACGTATATGCACGCATTAAAATTAAACAAAAACAAGTGACAAAGGAATGGTTTCCCGACTTTTACAAATATAAAAAAGAGACAACAAAAACTTCTAACTACGCAAGCGACATGCAAGGGAAGTTTGGGTGGATTTGTTCGCTATAATTAAGCTCAAAACAAATTTTTTTAAAACTAAATATATTATCCTCAAAAAACTTGATAAAGTTCCTACAATGCAAAGTTCGATGAATTTTCTTTCCGATATAGGTATTGCATTTGGATTAATTGTCCTTTCGATGAATTGTTGTTTCGATGAATTGCGTTTCGATTAATTGTATTCGATGAATTGTGTGTTTATGAATTGTTTTCGAGGAATTTTCCTTACTACAATCTGAAGACTGACAAAAAGAAGTCTGCACTTCTACTTGGCAGAGCTGTTCCATGGTAAGAATTCTTAACAAAATGCTTAACTGTCAAAAATATTTATTTTTCTTTATACTGAAAAATACATCTTGTACATTATAAAAAACAAAAACATACATTCACATAAGTTACAAAAAAAATGTGTTGCAAGAAAGAGATGTATGACAACGACTGATGCATTTTAAATTCCGTTACTTAACCAATTGTACGAATTATTATGCATTTCTGAGTACAGTTTTACTTCATCATTCATCCTTACCCTCTATAACTAGATAACTTTGTTGAGCTATCGGCAAACTAACGTTTTTTTAGGGTATTAGATGTTTAATGTCTCAAAACTTTTGTTGCATAATATCAAATTCTTAATGCTGTAACATTTTTGGAGCACACCTAGCCCTGATCCAATATTGAAGAAACCTTCATTTTCAGAGATTATTATACCGATGATGTTTTTGTGATCCGCTATTCCTCTGTCTAAAGCTGTTGCAGAGATAGCTACATTTTCTCCTCGATAAGCACTTCTAAACGTATTGGACAAGGTATGCAGCATTTTATTTCCTTGTTACTCCCTCGTCTGAAAGACAAAGGAAGTATTGCAATCACGAAAAATCACCTTCCGAGATTTCTCCAGATCTCCATGTTTCAGGGTCCCTAGATGACGAAAAACAGGTTTTCTGAATCCCATCTGTCTGTCTGTCTGCCTGTCTGTTGCCGGTATAACTCAAAAACTATTTGTCGGAGAAAGATGATATTTTGGATGCACATTATATAAATAACTTGCACGAAACCATGAAAATGTCAGACAAATGTATACAGGGTGAGCACCTTAAAAAAATAAAATTTTGTGTATTTCTGCTTTAATTTTGAAATAGCAGGTAGCAGTAATCTTCACATAGGTCAGGCTTGCTGAAAATAGGACTCAACATATACAATATAATGTCACAAAACAGTCGAAACGTTTCAACAATACGACCTTTCCGTTAAATAGAGGCGCGCGTTGCATTCATTTCAATAAGGCTAGATGGCACAGTTCGACTTATCGATGCGGTTACGATCGCTATGCAGATGCGGCAGGTTCAAACCCCAGCGGAATACATGTTTTTGTGAATTTGCAAATTGATCTAATTCGCGCGAGGGAAGTTCGGTGTAAACCCATTTTCAGATTTATTTTTTTTATAATTTCTAGTTTTCCTTCGAGAGGACTTGTTCACACTTTTTCGAATACCGTGTACACAATTTATGTTATCTTTGTTCCATCTTTTACTACAATCTATTTAATGCATGTTGCCTTCACATACCTTACAAACTTCTGTACAGCCAAGTGTAATGCAAAAAATTTATTGTACTTCATTTTCAAGAAGCGATCCTTTTTGCCTTTCATTTGAAATCTGATCCAAAAGAAATCGTTACTATTAAAACAATATCTAAGTTTAATATTTGTCTAAATAATATCTCCAACACTGCATTCAGGTGTTAATAAAAATTTCAATCGCATCTTCGCGCTCTTGAGAAGAGAGATCAATGCTACTGTAGATTTTTGTTCAGATAATTTTGATAATTGAGTACACCGCGCCTCTCAATTTTTGTATGATTGTACAATGTACAACCCTGCCTAGTTAAAGTGCGGACTGCTTTTACCGTCTTCAGATTGCCTAAGTAGCAAGGTATTCCGCGGATTTCCTAAAATATGCTTTTCACTACGTGAAATGCCTACAGGCCTACATTCTTAATGTAAATATTACAAAACTTCATTCTGATTTTTAAAATCTGAATATATTTTTATATATTTTACATTTTAGATCATTTTTAAAATAAAAAAGATCAAACTATTCACAAGGTCCTACAAATGTGGTTAATTTAAAAGTAAATTTTATTACTTGCACTATTAACGAAATTTATTTTTCTGGAAATGTAAGCATTAATAATAATTAACATATTTCAATCTGGCAAAATACTACTACTATTATTGTCACGTATTTTATTAACTGGTATATTTAAATTTGATGGCTAATTCGTCATAATTAGCAGTTTCACATAATAATCCTTAAGCATCAAAATTACTACAAGGCAGTTGGATAGTCAGGTCGAAAATACACATTCTAAATGAAAAAGAGAAGAATAGATCTAGGAGGAGGTCCAACACAATGTGAAAGAGGAATTAAGCACTCAAGTAGGTAAAATAAAAAAAATTTAACACATTTCAAACACAATGGATATGATAAAAGAAAATGTCCCAGGACACAGCACATAAACTACTAAGAATAGACAATAGGAGAAGATAGAGGGGTGTCAGACGAAACCCGTAAATTAATAAAACGAATAGAACTAAAAGTGAAATGAGATATAGAGAAATACATAAAAGAACAACAGAAAAAGAAGAGTGGATGGTATGCAACTGTAAAGCAATAAAACTATTGGAAAAGAAAACATGACACTTTCAATCTATGCAGAAAGGTTAAAAAAAATTAGGCACAGAAGGGTATACTATGGGAAAACGTTAATTGATATAAAATACCAAATAACAGAATGGACATGTGATGGACATATACATGAGCCTCTTAAACACAAAGAGCGCGGTGAACAAGAGCAAATCCGTATGTACAGAAAGACTAGATCATGTTGAAGTGTTAGATTTTATTTAATGCTATTTATAATACAGGGGCTAACAGCAACGTTTTTTTTTAATACGACAAAAGATAAAACTGAAAACGAGAATATTATAGAACAATTAGTTTCATGAGTCATGTTCTTAAACTCTTTCTGCGTGTAGGGATGATTTGACGAGACGTGCGACTCGACTACTAGTGCCATCTAGCAGTAAAAATTAACATCATTTTCGAGTTCCGCCATCTTTTTTATGCTGACAAGTGAAGTTTAGTTGATATGTGGCGTTCAGTTAAGAAACTGCAACGGTTTAAAGGCGACGCTTAAATAGAAAATCCTAAAATGGATAAAAACGCTATTCGTAGTGCGATTCAATGTTTGTTTTTTAAGAAGCTAAACACGACTGAGATTTTTGGCCGATATGCAGCAAACATTGGGTGACAATGCCCCTTCGAAATCAACGATTTGTCGCTGGGTTGCTCGATTTAAACGTGGCGATTTGAGCATTGAAGATGATGAACTACCAGGACCATCAAAAACGGCAACAACTCCGGAAACAGTCGATCAAGTGCATGATATTGTTTTGAAGGATCGAAAAATAAACATTGACGAAATACCTAGCATCGTAGGCATATCAACTGAGCGCATACATCATATTTTGCACGTAGAATTGGGCATGTCTGGCTTGCTGAATGCTGATCAAAAACGAGAAAGAGTGAGAACATCAAGCGACAATTTGAAGCTGTTTAACAAAAATCAGGTTGATTTTTTGCACAGCTTTGTTACGGTCGATGACACTTGGATTCATCACTACATTCCCGAATCAAAACTCCAATCTCAACAGTGGAAACATCATGGCAGTCCTCCACCAAAGAAGGCGAAGTCTTTTTTATCGGCCGGGAAAGTAATGGCTACGATTTTTTGGGATTCGAAGGGGATACTTTTCATCGACTATCTCACAAAGGGCCAAACCATCAACGGAGCATATTATGCTGCACTTTTGGACCAACTAAAAGCAGCAATTGCTAAAAAACGACCCGGAATGGTTCGAAAAAAGGTGCTCTTTTGTCATGATAATGCTCCTTCCCATGCCAGTCGCATTGTTCGTGAGAAATTGGATCAACTTCGCTTCCAGGTTATCCCCCACCCACCTTACTCGTCAGATCTTGCTATTTCCGAAGCTCAACCTTTTCCTTGCCGGAAAGAAGTTTAAGACGGACGAAGAAGTAATTGCTGCAACGGAGCAATATTTTGACAGCCTCGAAGAAGATCACTACAAAACAGGCATATTGGCACTTCAGCATCGCTGGTCCAAGTGTGTTGATGTACGAGGAGAATATGTTGAAAAATAAAAAAAAAATGCTCTAACTCATGTCTTTCATTTCGAGTCTCACCCGTCAAATCATCCTCGTAATACATGGTTGTATATAAAGGTAGTGAATTAGAAAAGAGGTTAGGTGAATTTCAATTCTGATTCAAGAGATGCTTTGGAACAAAGGCAATACTATTCAGCTTGCAAATTATGTTAGAAAGATGTCAAGCTGTTAATTTTGTTGTACTTGTTTTAGAAAGGTCAAGGGTGCGTGTTGTCCCTGTTTCTTTTTAACATACCGAGTGTTTCACTCAGAATCCTGCTTGCCGCTTAATGCGATATGAGGATTGATAGTGATATCAATAAAAAAAGCGCTTCATTTGATACTACTTTACGTGAATTTGTTGCTTGTTTAAGATAGAAATAGCTGAAAACCTGTAACAAATATTTTGAATTTAATTCACAATAAACAGACCAGCCATGATCAAATTTGTTTATGCCAAAATAAATGTAATTTTTTGTTAGTTATCAATTCACGAATTTAACTAATTACTATGAATAATAATGTTGCATATTCTAATGAAAAGAAGGTATTTATTATTAAAACATTTTTACAATGGCGTCAGTTTACGCACAGTTCGTGATTTATTCTCGGTTAAATTTAATAATCGACCTATTCCATCTGCATCAACAATTCACAAGTTTATGAAAAACTTTGAAACTCTTGTGGAAGTTTAGGGGCTCAACATCATGAATTGATCCGAATAGGAAGCATTGATGTGGATGGCTAAAGGTTCGTCGGGAGAATTTCACACAGACCTGCAGGATTAACATGTGTAATCAGACGGATTAATCGTAAAGTAAACAATTCAAGAGATGATAAATAGTTATCTGAAATAAATGAGAAGAGTTGCTCGTTGGGTCTTGTGGGGTGAAATATTTGAAGAAGTGTCAAAGTGTAATTTAATTGAAAGAAAGACAAATACTTTATTCAAAGGCTAAACAGAAAATAATAATGTCTTCAGTATAAGTAAATAAGAGGGAGAGATATTGTCATGTTCAAATAATTGCTTAACTTAGCTAGTTTGTTGAAATCTAATTGCCAAAACTTCATTATTATATCTGGTTCAAATGACTTTAAAATGTTAATTAACCTCACATAACTTAAGTCCAAATGACAGATAAAGAATTAAAGTTTATTCAAGAGTAGATGAAAGAAATGTTCATAACTAATAACAATTATAAATTATTTTTTGTAAGATATTCTAAGACGATCTTTCAGTGTACAAAATAAATATTAATAACCGAAAAGAGTTTTCAGAAGATAGTTTCATCATAGTTGATACTTTAGGTCGTCAGATATTTGTTGAGCTTTTATAAAGATCCTAGAAATGCTTTGATTGGTAAAACTTCTTTTTTCATAACAGAACTCATATGTTGTTCTGATGTTAAGAATGGTAATGAAATATGAGGAATACAGAACTTTCATACTTTCAATATAATCTTTCAAAATCCAATATACAGGTTCATTTGAAAATTGCGTAGACAAATATTAAAACAGATATTGGAAGAAAGTGTTAGGAAATCAAGCAATAAAACTAAATAGTCTTCTCCACGAACATTTATTCTAAAATTATTGGTAGTGACATGTTTCAAAACCAAACTGGTTTCATCCTCAAGCCATAATGATTATTAATAAAAGTAGTTGAAGCACATGTTATAAATGAGGTTAGGATTTTTAAACGTTGAAGACGAGATAGGAATCGTATTTAAAAACACACCACATTGGAGAAGTAACTAATTAACCAGCAAACTACGTTATAAAAATCGTGGTATTGATTAAAACTTCAAAATTTACAAATTTTAAGTTAAACAAGTAAAGGAGCGGTTGACATTGATGATGACAGCACTTAGAAAGTGTTAGTTTGTGTTAGTGTAAATCTTTGTATAAGATACCTATACCAGTTTTCTGTAACAATGGATTGCGTTCTAAATATTTCCATGTAGAATGTGATACTTTATTGTCTTTTTAGCTCCAATAGAAAAATGTAGTATTTCTACAGGGTGAGTGATAACCTCAAGTGCAGAAAACTGTAACGGCCTTGAGCATTGTGTAAAAATAGTGTCACTGAATCCCAAAAAAATCATTTTCAGTGTACCTTCTTGGAAAAGTCTTTCAGCAGCTGCCGTGCTCAGCATTAGAAAATATTTTATAAGGCAGCTCTAGGATATTAATTTCTTATCTTACAAATTTTTAATTAAGCTATTTGTACTGATTTTTATTTTAATATTATTATCAATACGATCTCAAACAATTTATAATGTTCGCTAATGTTGATATTTTTTCCTAAATCAAGCAGCGTTTAGTATAAAGAAAATAGTCAATAAAAATCAAGTTGTCTCATCGGCCAATCCTTGTTTCATTGACCTTAATAACCCACCTGTTGTACGCTCCGTACCCATACTGTCCCCCAAACCCGGGGTTGAAGCTGCCCTGTGTGGGGTATTTCGTGCCAAAGAGCAGGGACCCCAACCCAATCGCGCTGCTGATAACCAAGCCAATCTTGCTGAGGAACAAGAACTTCTTGGCCACGATGGCGATCAGCCCGAACACGATGGGAATCAGCGTAGAGACGTTGAATTTAAAGCCCAAGAGCAACGGCACTAAAAACTGCCTTGCGATGAGCCGACCTACAAAAGGAAGAAAACTCGTGAAGTTTGCTCGTCGATTTGGGCATTTAAATGCCGCAGCCTCAACGACCTACATTTGAGGACGCGCCGACGGCCATACCTTGAACTTGCCACTCGTTCCGGAAATCCGGAGCGAGGTCAGTGCCAGCACCTAGCGGCAAGACCCTGAACTTCGCCGGATTATGAAATTTGCACATTCGCCGTTGCCGGCGCAAGTTCAGGGAATGCAAGCTAGAATTTAGTTTATTTTACGTTTTTAATATATTGCGTTGATAATTTCTTTAAGAAATAATTAACGATTTTCTAAGCCAAGATGCAAACCTAACCTGGGTATATTCTAGGCGCACCTGTAATTTCACTGCCAAGTTCAAGGTCTCTATTTACTTACCTGTGCTGGCTTCTTTCAGAGCGGAGAGAGCTTCCCGGTGTGGATCCATCACAAATTCTAATACACCGCCTGGGCTACCAGATGGCGCAACTCGCATTAGCAGGCCTGGATATATCATTCCCATGTCCCATCGTAAACTTCTACGGGAAAATACTTGCCCCACTGATTCCACAATTGTCCTGAAACCAAGGAGCACCATTAATTTTGCATATTTTAAGGGTTAGAGAGTTCATGGGGCTTCCTATGCATTTTAGTTTGTAAGTCGCATGTTTATCGAAATCTTGAAATCTCGAAATGTGTAAGAGTAGGCCACCAAGCGAATAGTAACTATCGCGTAAGATTATGCAAAACCGATTTCACGGATAAGCAATTCAGTGTCAATATGGTAATAAGGGTTAAATTGTCAACGTATTTCGAAACACCAATAGTTTCTTACCGTTATTCTTAAGATAAGATGGCAGTTTATATTTTAGTTGTGTTTACATAATTACAACTTTGATTAAATATTATCACTGGAATGTCATCAAGTGTCACAATTTCTTATGTACACCGTTATTAACTATACTGTTACAATAACTCGTAGTTTTTGTAAAAAAAAAAGTGGTGTGGCACACTCACACAACTTCCTTTTACAGTGATTTTATAATTAGTAAAACATTTGTTTTTTAATTTTTAAGCATTTGTAAAAAAATTTTCAAAAATTACAATTTCTACATAAACCGTACAAAATAGAGAATTAGTTGAAGTTAACTAAAAAAACATTTTAGAGGTATTCAACTGGAAGATCACCTATCTCACATCAAAACACATTAAAAATGTAATAAAAATGTAACGTTTGAAAAAAATACAGACTAACAGACAGACTAATAAAAAAACATGTTGAAAACTCAATTTCGAATTTTTGGGGTGTATCCAATACTTCCTTTATTGTAAAGGGAAGTAAAAAACAAAATGAAGTTGTAAAGGCTACGAATACTTACTAATAATTGAAAAAAAAACCTTATTCGAATGAATATGCTTTGTCAGAATAAGCAGTCTTGATAAAAATTAAATAAATCAAATATAATATCAGTTTTCCTTGAGTAATTATAATAACGTAGGTCAAAAATATTTTTTTATGCACCCGTCATGAAATTTGTGCATTACTGTACAATTTTTAGGCTGGAAAGTAGTTTTTTACAGAACTATTTTGGAAAATCAGTATTTTGATTGGTTTGTAATATTTGTCGCCTGTAGCTACTACGGAAATTAACTACAAATCTCTCTAGATTTTTACGAGCAGATAGGTAAGCGCCAGGCTTGCATTAAGCAAGTCCTCGGTTCGAATCCCGCTGGGGTCGGAATATTTCCGTATCCTTGGCGATTAGAATCGGGCTCAGTGAGACCATTCACAGTTGGGCACCAAATTAACCGTGCGCTACTCAGAACCACAGACCTAAGAGATAGAGTAACAAGATCAACACATCACCAAGACACAGAACTCACACAATGGTTGCTGCTCAAGCACCAAAGGCGCGCTCCAACTCTGTATCCCGAATCCGGGGCAAGTTGAGCATTGTACCGCCAGATGCCAGTACATAAAGCACCAGCCTCTACACCGCAAGGTAAATGAGATTACTGATTATACATAATGTTTATTTGATATTGTAATGTTTCATTATTTAGGTATAATTAAGAAGATTCAAAGGCGCTTAAAAAATATTGTACGTTTAGTGGAATGGTAGGCTTTCAGGCTTTGCCTTCGGCATCGGTCTGAAATTTGCCTACGAGTCCTGTAGAGATGCTTTTTCCGAACTTTTTACGTAAACTACTATACAATAAACGTTTTCCAGTGGAATGCGCCTTTCTAAATATTCACGAGTCTGTCATTGACAGTAGTGTATAGTAGCAAAAGCCGTTTTCTTTAACATTGTAGGGATAAAATCAAATTAATTATATATTATAAAAATCTGTAAAAGGTTTTACCTAGAACTTCCCTAGCTCAAATTAGATCAATTTGCAAATTAAAAAAAAAAGTTATCCCGCTGGGGTTTGAACCCGCCGCACCTGCATAGCGATCGCAACCGCATCTCCGTAGCTAACGTAACTGCATCGATAAGTCCAACTGTGTCATCAAGCCTTATAAAAATTAGTGCTGCGCGCATCTCTCTTGAAAAGACCGGTCTTCTTGTTGAAACGTTTTTACTTTTGTGACACTCTTCTGTATCGGTTCAGTTTTATTTTTGGCAAATGTAAAGCCTGACCTATGTGAAAATTATTACTTTCTTCTATTTTAAAATTAACCCAAAAATAAACAACATTTTATTATTTAACGTGCTCACCCAGTATATATTTGTATGAAATTGTACAGATTTTATGCTAGGTAGATATACATATAATATGTATACAAAATACCGTCTTCCTCCGATAAATAGTTTTTGAGCTATACTGCCAACAGACAGACAGACAGACGGTTATAAGAAAACATTTTTTTGGTCATCTCGGGACCTTGAAACGTGAAGATCTGAAGACATCTCGGAAGGTGATTTTTTCGTGATTACAATACTTTCTTCGTCTTTCAGACGAGGGAAGTAAAAATACAAAAAATACGTAAGCAAAACCAGATAATTGTGTAATATGTAACATATATTGCTTACAAATGTATGTTCACATGCAACGACTAATTAGTAAAAAGGGAATACTTTCTCTCAAAGTAACAGGCGTTTTTAATTAACTATATTACTGAGTTTTTTCATGCAAGTACATTTTTTAGCGGAAATTACAGCAATGTTGATCTATGTTTAATTCGACGTGACGCAACCTGACGTATATTTTTTCAATAAAATAAAAAAGAAATCTATCGAAGGTCCTTCTGTATTAAATTTATGTAAATTTTTTTTTTACCTGGGTTAATTGTACTAATTTATCACTAAGGGAGCTTATTTTTAGGTATAATTTGATTTTTGGAACCTTGAATTATTAATACAGATATGGTTTAATAAGTACATTCTTATTTTATATTATATTATAGTTTTCCCATATTGATTTAGATATTTATTGATTATTTAAACATTGGCTCCTTTAATTTTTTTTAAATTTTTAGTTCAATATTTTAGACGAATACGGTTATTTTTTTATGTAAGTATTTGAGATATAAGGGGTATTGAAATTTAATTTTTATATATACAATAAATTTAATAAAAGTTGCGTAATTATATAATATTTCAGGAAGCTATAATATTATTTCTTATAAGTATAGACTATTTTGTTTATCTCAAAATTAATAGATGTTATTAAATTCCATTTTTACTTTCCTCGACTAGGTCGAAGGAAATATCGTAATCGTAAAAAAATATTTTCCGAGATTTGTTCAAATCTTCACGTTTTGGGATCCCCAGATTAAGAAAAAAGTTTTTTTTCAATTCCGTCTGTCTGTCTGTCTGTCCGTCCGCCTTTGAGCGGTATAGCTCAAAACTTATGTATTGGAGGAAGACAATATTTTCCATGCGAATTTAATGTCTACTTAGCTCAAATCCGCATACACTGTCGATCAAATATATGCAGGGTGAACACCTTAAAAAATAACATGTTGACTATGTTTGCTTTAACTGAGGAACACATAAAAGAAAGAATTAGCACATAGCTGAGAGATTTTTATCATTGATGAAAATGGGACCCAACAGACAGGGTAAACATCGTAAAAGGAACAAACCTGTGCAGCGGGGAAAGTTTCGTGTAAAGTTCTTTAGAAATTTTGTTGTAATGCTTATGCAATCCTATGATTTTTGACCTCTCTTAGCGAAAGTATCTTCAACATTTGATTTTTTGCTACTAGGTTCTGCAATTGTCGGTTTTGTTGTTAAACAAGTTTTTTGGGACTGCCACAAAAATATTCCTATGCAGCAAGTGGGTTCCGTTCCCGGAAGAAACTGCTGCGACGAAGTCCTGTCCGTTACCACACTGATAGGAAGTGGCTATGAGAGCCAACTCAAAACTTTGGTGGTTTTCATAGATCCAACCGCAGGCTATGATACCGTCTGAAAGGATGGCTTGTTACTCAAAACCTCTATAACATGATTCCTTGTCAGATTTATCCACCTCTTCAAAATATTCCGTCCGATAGACTCGTTCAGGTCCATTTGAATGACGGCTTGCCTCAAGGATCCGTACTGTCACCTGCACTTTTTAACATCTATACCGCTGAAATTTAAGATACTACCTCCCAAAAGTTTATTTATGCAGATGACATGGCAATTGCCACACAACATCGTATCGTTGGAGAAACTGAAGCCATCCTTGCTAATGATCGTGAAATTTTAGACACGTATTTTACCAAGTGGGGTCTACATCCTAATCCCAACGAAACTGAAGTTACAATGTTCCTTCTGAACAATAAATAAGCTAGCAACGTATCAGCTTGATATTCGCTTTCGTGACTGAAACATGTTAGTAGTCTTAAATACCTCGGAGTCACTCTAGGCCGAAGCCTTGCCTGTAAGACGCATTTGCGAAAGGTTGCTGCCAAACTTAAAACACGAACGAATATCATTCAAAAGCTAGCTAATTTACCATGGGGGGGCCAGTGCAGATATTCTTCGAACATCAGTCATAGCTTTGGTTTATTCTAGGGTGCCTTGATGTCAATTTGGAGTGTTTGTCCTTTGCAGGGTATTACGGATAGATCGTTGTTCCATCCGACAATGATCAGGGTAAGGACAAACCGTTGTCCCCTCTTACTCTAAAGTGCTTTAGCGTGAGAGGGGAGAACGATCGGTCCGTACGACAAATACGTCAAAGTAATCACCCAACTGCAGAATATTCAGCCTCAGTTTGGCTCAATATCAAACATACGAATCTGGTAGATATTCAACTAAATCAGACAATGAGGATATTTACAAGAAGACTAAAGTCAATACCGCTATCTTGGCTATTCGTAATAAGTAACATAGCCGCAGCAAACAGCAGATGATTAGCAGCTCTCAGTAACCAGTACCAGAAATGCGCTCGTGTGCCGACACTACCTATCCATTCCAATGCGGATTCTATAGAACTATTGACAAGAGCCTGGGAAGAAGTAGAAGTTAATAATGGTCACCTAGTACATAATCCTACTGAACGCGTAGCAGAACAGATCATGGAGCACATAATTAGACACTGCCAAGAAACAGCATTCCAAAGCGCTCTTGAGACAACATGAACTGACAACGTCCGAAATAAAGTGGTTGCAACGCTGTCAGCAATTATTCACTTTATTTCATACTGATGTCAAAAATTACATTTTGCGGACTATTTATGGTATAAAAAATGGGACATTAAAGTCTTAGTACTTTAAAGAAAAATATTAAAGTTCAAGTACTTTAAAACTTATTTATGGTACAAAAAATGGAACATTAAAGTCCTAGTATTTTAAAGAAAAATATTAAAGTTCAAGTACTTTAAAACTTATTTATGGTACAAAAAATGGAACATTAAAGTCCTAGTATTTTAAAGTAAAATATTAAAGTTCAAGTACTTTAAAATTATAAGTCAGTTGTTAACATGAAATTTGAAATGATTTACAACTTTTTATTTAAAATTCATTACACTTGTAGTTGACGCCTCGGCCGTAAAGAACGTTCTCGTCTTTTAAAATGTCACTTTTTCGTTCTAAATAAATAAACTACTATTAAGAGTTGCTTTATTTATTTATACATGCATGCATTGTTTTGTTTATATATTGTTTGTTGTATATACTATTTGTTTAAACTTATAGGTTCGTCATCTTTTCTTAATAATAGTCTGTTTCTGTGTAATTCCGATGTAATCATACGAAATATATCGGGTGATCAAATAAATTTCACCTCTAGTGTGCTGTAGCTCTATATAAACATCATGGAGCCACAGCACGTTGGAGGTGAATTTATTTGATCCCCCGATATATTGGGACTGCCGTATAGTGTTATTTCAACAAATTTTTTAACTCATAATAAAATGAACTGAAATCCTAAACTTAAATAAAAAAAGAAGACGAAAATTTAATAATAATACATAAATAAATATGCACTATTGTTATTATTATTATTTCTATTATTGTTCTTTAAGCTTAGGAGTTTATTTATTATGAGCAAACATTTTTGTTCAAGCATCAATTTAAACAGTATTTCTTTTTATATGTTATCTACTTTATTTTTTGTTTAGAAATTGATAACCGTTTTAATGGAAGTTCTGCCACTTATTCTGGCTAAGCAAATTATGCATTTAAGTATTTGTTTGCAACTAATGTTTATTTTGATAAAAAAAGTATTATTAAAGTGTTTGAGGGTAATTTATTTAAGTCTGTTGAGGCTATGAAAATTTGCTACTAGGATTATATAGCCAATTATTGAAATTGTAAATTATTATGTCGGACTATTAATAGATTATACACTTGATAATTAAAAATTTTAGCGTTAACTTAGTCCATTCAGAAAAAATCTTTCTTCTTCTTTTAGTTTGTGTTTGTGTGAGTATTTCAGAAGAATTAATAATACTCAAGAAGTATAATTCTAGTGGTTAGAAAAACGTTTAACTTATGGCAGATGGGTTAAAACAAATTAATTTTTGGCTATCGTTTTACATTTTTGATTATAAATTGGATTTGAATATAATAATTTTTATATTATCGGTGTGATTGTTGCTCTATATGCACATATTACCAGTGGATCTCGTGAAATGATATAATTCGTGATGTAGTAGGTGTACCGAAAAGTAAATCTAGAAAAATCGTATTAAAACTTATTAGAAAGGTATTTTTTTGCAATAAAAAGTTCATTGTGCAATTCGTGGAATTTGTTTCTTCATTAAGTTATTTTTAATGGAATTATATGTATAGATATATGTATTTTACAATTTAATTGGAATGTAGTTTTTTAAATTATAATTTATTAGTAAAGTAATTTAATTTTGAAATATTTGCTTATTGCTTTTATATGAAAAACAAATTTGCCATACCTTTTTTTGTCCGGATTGATTTAATTAATTTTTTATTTAATTTTCTCGACTTAAAAAAAAACTACTTTAATATTTATTTCATTGTTATATAACTGTTTTAAATAGTGTTTAGTAATTAAACGTCATTCGCTTTTTAATGTACTTAGTGTTAAATTACATTACAATTACTAAAAGTTCGATTTTAGTTTTTAGGTTTTAATATTAAATATTTGATGGGAGAAGCTTTTAATTGTAATATTTTTTTAAATATTTTGCATAATTACAATCGCATACGTTAATCTTAAAATTGAAAAATGGTAATTAATTAAACGATAATTAATATTTTTCAATTTTAAAATTAAAGTATGTTTACGACAAAATGATTTGTATTTTTAATTAAAATCAAAAATTATGCTTAATTAATAACTTTATGACTTAATACTCTCCTAAACTTATGAAATTTAACAAAAAGTCATATAATTTTGAAAATTTTAATTAACGAAGAAGGTCTCCCGTATGAGGATAGCACCTGCAGCGAAGAGTTTGATAATAGAAACGAAGGACTTGAACAAGAAAAAGATGACAGTTACTTCTCAGATGCAACATTGTTCGAAAAATGCAGCTCAAGTTATAATAACAGGATGTTCACAACAACCTCCCAGTGCTGGCAGAAGTAAGAGTGACCTCAAAAATATGTTGCCAGTCCGACTGGCTTTAGTAAAGCTGAAATAAATCTGTAAAGGGGTTTACACGAAACTTCCCTCCAGCGAATTAGATCAACTTCAAAATTTTGAAAAATGTAACCCGCTGGGGTTTGAACTCCGCCGCATTTGCGTAGCGATTGTAACCGCATCGAGTTCTCATACTGCGCCATCCAGACTTATTAAAACGAGAGCGGCGTGCGCCTCTATTGAACAGAACGGTCATATTGTTGAAATGTTTTTACTCTTTTGTGACATTATCCTGTATCTGTTGAATCCTATTTTCGGCAAATGTAAAAAATGACGTGTGAAAATTATTACTTCTATCTATTTCAAAGTTAACGCAAAAATAAACAAAACTTATTTTTTTAAGGTGATTACCCTGTATATATTTGTCTGAAATTTTTTCGGTTTCATGCCAGGTAAATATGTAATCTGTATCTTTACGAACAAAACTAAAATTTACAAATTTTTAGGTGAACAGCTTAGATACGACTTTTGCGCCATAGTAGGTTTTTTTTAAATAGTTTTGTAGTGTAGCGATTCAACCCGTTTTACGGTACTATTTTTCAATTATTATTTTATATTGGTTACATTTTTTCAGGCAGAAATTTTGCAATGAATTTTCCGGATTTTTATCCCGGATTCTGGTCCTCAATTTACTTTTTGTGTGTTTCATGCACGAAAATAACTGTTCGCAAATCTATTTACCTTCGAAGGAGGAAGCGGTAAAAATGTTTGTTAAGTTTCGGATATTTTCGGCGGATATTGTTTGTAAAAATCCAAAATTTGCATTAAAAAAAGCTTTCAATCCAGTGTCATTCATTTGAAATCGTTTCCACCTCCAATGAAAATGAGGGGAAAGTTTTAATTATGAATTTTCGAATATCGAAAAATACACGTAGATTTCGAATTTAAGCCGTTTTTAAATGAACTCTTAGTGAGCCGCATTAATTAGTGAAACAACTCAAACTCCCTTTTTCTAAAACGAAACCGACCAATCGTGATTCACTATTGTATAATGTCTTCGTTACGCAATATTCCAATATTCAAGTTAGTACTATTATAATTAGCTAGATCAACTTGTAAATTAGGCCGGGACTTGTCTGTAACAGTGAAAATCGTTAACTTTAGACGGTTGGCCTCAAATTGAGCATCGCTTACCTGAGCCTTAATTCCACCTCCTTAATTGGGCACTAGACGTCGGATTATACATTCTGTTTACAACTGAACTCGTTTAAATAAAACAACGACTAAGTTGTTTATTGTTTACTATGTAACACAAAATATCTCTTTACATTTACAGAGACAGAATTTCAATATTCCCCAAAGTACATAAAAACTATATAAACCTAATAATTAGTTAGTAATTACAATATAATATGTACTATTTATTGTTTCTAAAAATAACCCAGAGATTTAGCGTAATGTAATCAATCTATTTCGCTATACCGATTAATTGTAGTTGTTAAAAGTGTATGCTGGCGTCTTGTTTCGAGATTTTTAGTGGCAACTGTTTCGTTAACACTTAAAAACGTCCCATCCTCTAATAAGAAAACATCGTTTCCGTTTTTACTAAGTGCAAAGATTACCTGATAAAGACAAATACTCAAGGGTTCATGTGTGATGATTAGAAAGTACAGTGCACAGTTCATGGGGTTCTCAACAGGTAAATAACACACCAGAGGATTAAGAAAGTGCCCAGTTCATGCACGACCTTTGTGACCCTTTAGATTTAATATAACTTAAAATATTTAAATACTTAACATAACCATAACAACTCTTTTTTCTAATGTTGCTTGGTTCGATATTGCCCAACGGAAATGCAATTATTGATTAATAAATAAATCGGGTAATTTTTGGTAGGTGCTATAGGTGTGTTCACCATTGGAATTAATCTTTAATGAGAGTATTTACTGTTGAAAATTAGACCATATTTACGATTTTATAATTTTTTTTGTTTATTAAGCCGGCGCTACCAAATGGCACAATGATACGTGAAGCAGGGTAGGACAAAATTTCAAACAGTTTGGCCGGTGTAATCTTGCCTTACATCATTTATTTCATAGAATTTCTAGCAGGTGGAATAGTCTTTTGTTTATAAACGCATATGAATTGATAGTACAAACACTATTCCCTCTCACAAACCATAGAGGTTTATAAAATTATCTTTTAACTTCTTAAATCAAATCGATTTACTATTTAGACAAAAAAATCAGAAAACAGCTAGCTTCATCCGTAGATCCGGATATAAATTTCTTTGAGCAAATAGGTAAGTAAATAATTTAATTTCAATCATATCTACCAGGGAAAATCATGAAATAAATTATATTATAGCATATGAAGCCATTTCTCAGGTCTTCGAATTTAGGCTACACCCTGCCGTTAAGTGAGCCGTGGCCTACTTAACTCGGATGAGAACTCCAACAACTTTCGTTTCAGACGCGATTGAGAAATACACCTCGAGACTTCAAAAATTCTTTAATTATCGATAACAACGTTTCGTATATACAGTATACAGTTTGTTTCAGTTCCCACCTTCACTCCCCAGCATCTTCCTTATTTATTTTTTTTATCGACAACAACTACCTCCTAAATAGGTTACTTTTACGATTTTTAAATAATTTTATTAAAAATCACCCGCCTACTGTGATGAAAATTAGATGCTAAAAATTTAGAAATTATAGTAGGTCTAGTTTTATCGAAAAAAGTTATTAGAGGAAGTTGCTCAGCTACACAAAAATAGTGAATCTTCAAATTTGCATCTAAAAATTATAACAATTATTATTAATACGACTTCATAAAATAAATGTGTAGAAGCCGCGTAGCGCAGTTGGAAAAGCCCTAGGCTTGCATTAAATAAGTCGTCGTTTCGAATCCCGTGGGAGTCGGAATTTTTCCGATGTCTTGGCGATTGGTATCGGGCTCGGTGAGACCATTTACAGTTGGGCACCAAATTAACTGTGCTCTACTCAGAACCCTAGACCTAAGAGATAGAGTAACAAGGTCAACACATCACTAAGACACACACCGCAAAGATTGGTTGCTGGGCCAACACAAAGGGCGCTCTCCAACTCTGTAACCCAAATCCGGGGCAAGTTGAGGATTGTGTATTTTGACATTTAGTTATGTTTGTTCTATATGTTTAAAACTATATATTGTTATCTAATTTGTATTTATTTACAGACTTCAACAAATTACTTTAGTCAAGATTTTAGAGTTCAAATTTAACAGGAATACCGATTATATTCTCTCGTTATAGTTTTTGTTTCCAAATTTTATGGATTGACTTTAAAAATAGATTTGTAACAAGGTATATTAGTAAAACAATATATGTCATAGTTCTTTATATTACTAGGTAGGAAGTGAATCTTCCATCCTGTGATATACAGGGTTATTTAATTTCGTTGCTAACTATTGGAATATCGAAGATTGTAAGCGATACAAGGTCGGTTAAATTGGGGAAAAATTGCGGATTCTAATTCTGAATAGTATTCAAAAATTTGGTGTGATACACGCACACAACTTCCTTTTACAGTGATCTTATAATTGGCAAAAAATTTGATTTTAAATGTTTAAGCATTTGTCAAAAATTTTAAGAAATTACAAATTCTACAAAAACGGTGCAAAATAGAGCGTCAGGTGAAGAGACAAAGTTTCTCTAGAATTTTAAGCTAAATTCAAAAATGTAATAATATACCGGGTGTTCTATTTAAAATAGGACTTAATAAAAAAAATAGGAAAGAAACAAGAGAAACCCATTTTAGAAGTATTCAACTGGAAAATTACCTATCTCACATCAATACACATTAAAAATGTAATAAAAATGAGAAGTTTGAAAAAAATCGTTACAGCCGTTTTTGAAAAAATATAAAAAAAACTGAAAAATTACAAGAGTAAACACCTACTTCCGGGTATGCGATTTTCTTCAAAAGCTTGCTGTCGCATCTACATAGTACACAAAACTTTATGAAGTTTCAACCCCACACCTCTTTTAGTTTTTGAGTTATGGTTTTCACAGACACACAGACACACCCACAGACAGACCAATGAAAAAAAATATGTTTTTTGGGTTTAGGGGACTCTGAAACGTGAAGACCTGTTGAAAACTCACTTTCGAATTTTTTGGGGTGAATCCAATACTTCCTTTATTGTAAAAGGAAGTAAAAAGGAATTGGTTCTAGCTGCATTAGTTTTTGGGTTATGTCAAAAAAATATTAAAAACTGGTTTTTCGGTTTTCGTTATACGTTGATTATGCTCAGAAAAAAACTTTTTAAAGAAGAGTTCAAATATGATATTAGATGATCAGTTATATTCATAATTTTCGATATAATGATCCTAACTTTCTTATTTTGAGTGCACATCAAGGATGGCCATGTGCATATGGCTGCATTAAGAAGAGTAGTGAACAGTTACTGATATGATGCTCTCTACACTTATTTTCATAAATAACCCAGCTATGTGAGAAATATTTTATTTGTTTTCCCACTAACAATTATGGACTACTATAAAACAATCTTTTTCATATATCTCAGGTATTTACAAAATTAAGTGTAGCAAGAATTATGTCAGTGACTTGCCACTACTCTTCTTAATGCAGCCATGGGATCATAACTATCTTTAATGTGAAGTTAAAATAAGAAAGTCACTTTTATTCTAAGCTTTGGCGTGTAGGTGACGTCAGGACAATGAGGGAGGTAAAAGGTGTTACCTTCGGTAATACAAAATTAGCTGCAGTTAATTGAAAATTAACAGCTTATGTTCCTAAAATTAGGGCGCCAAGGCTGACTTTCTGCATAGTGAGTAGTATTTCAGGTCCACTGGTTTCATACGAAACTGTACTTTTATACATTTTTAAAGAAGCGGTTAAGAGCCTTCATGACGAAAAGATGCTCTTATTGACTCTTAACAAAGTTTCAACACCTTCAATTGGTTGTACTAACATGGTGAAGAAGTTATGGTGTGTGATAAATGACCACATGCTTTTTTGTTGTACTATTATAGTACCTACTATGCAGGAAAAATAAACTGGGACAACCCTTGATAGAGCTTTTAGCATAATTTGATTAGCTTAAAACATGACTTTACATTTCTTATAACAAATTGATTCATAGCAATGTCTAAACAAGTTAGCAATTAAGGTTTTTAATTTGCATAGAATATCATTAATTCAATAACGAACGACTACCCGGATTAACCATCATATTATTGAGATTTAAGAACTCAACCTTTCGCCCACTTTCATAAGGAGCTTCGTCGGGAGGAAAGCAAAGGAGCACGGTGTAAACTACGCCAGTTTAGTATTTAAGATACTATTTAATTCTGGCATAAACAAATGCACTAACTGCATCTACCACACATTTATGCTGAGGAAAACTTCACAATATGTCGGAGGATTTTAAATCCACATGGAGTGAATTTTCGGAATATCAATCACACAGCACCAAAGGCCATCTATCAATACATCAAGATGTCTGTAGGAAATCGCTCGCTCCCAACCGGCAATATTTTCAAAAAAAGCGAATATTTTCCTCACTGAAATAGACCAGGAAGCTAAGAAGCCCAATACACATCACCGAAAAAGTGGTGACCCACATCATAATAATCGAATATAGCTGAACTCAAGACAACGCTAAAACAATTGTTTGATTCACACAGATGCGTGCATCAAAACCTTTTTGATTATAATTAATCACGTAATTCAAGTCATAACTGTTTTATCTCATTCAAAGGTCGTGGTAAAGCCAAATTTGCATCTTGCCGTATTTGTTTGCCTCTGTTAATGTTGGAAAGGAATTTGTAAGCTTCCCTTAATGGCTTTAAAGCGGATGGATACATTTTCTACTAGAACTTAAGCCGACTTAGCATATTTGGGAATCATGGGTTTATGGATTTCGTTCAATTGCCTCATTGAGAGAGCTTAGCATTAAGGTTTCTTAGAATAAGCATTTTTCCTAAATAACGTGCGATGCTCCGATTGGCTACGCAGGATCGCCTCAGCCAATAGTGTTTGAGCTTGCCCCTCCTTGAATTGGCGAGTTCGTCTCGCTGTAAATTCAGAGTTAGTTAGATTCAGAGCCTCGAGGAAGCAAGTTCAGCTATGCTTTGTGCTAGTTTGCGTTTCGGTCTAACTCCCTGGTAAAGTCGTTTCCAGGTTGTTTTGTGTTACGGTTACGCGCAATTCGCTATTTTCGCGTGGCCAATCCAAGCGTGTCACAACAGTTGAAGCTTTTGTAAAAAACCATCGGTCCATCAGTGACGTTTGTAATCGTTGTTACTCAATATACTCGTGTTTGTTAAGTCTTGTTTCACTCCAACAACTAACTGAACCCAAGTTAGGGTTATTAAGTGGCAGTTCCCGGCAATCCCATTGAACCGGAACTCGCAGTGGATTAATTGGGGGCCCCATTCGTGGAAGCCTCTTATCAAGTTAATCGTACAAAAAACATTGGTCCTTCGAGCCGGATGTGGAAGAAGCTAAAAAACGCGAGTGTACAAGTTTCCAGTAGCTGGTGGATGCAATTGCTCCAACATCGTTTCGTCGGAGAGCGTCAAGAAGCTTCGCCAACACCAGGAAATTCAACCATCGAGAGCTTACACCGAGTCCAGGTCCCACGTCAAGCGGCAGCGATCGGCAGCGGGTTGGTTTTCTGTTCGTCAAGAAGTTACTACGTTCTCAAATCAAAAGTAAGTCCTTTTCCATTACACCTTCGTTTAGTGCTGTTGTTTGCTTGTGTCAGTCATGGTGGAAACTCGTTCGACATCAGCGGTCATGTCGGAAACTCGCACTTTAACCACTCGTTGCAAATTCATAAAAGCCCAAGTAGATCGTTTCAAAACTCTATTTCATAGAATTTCTTCGTCCAGCCCCGTGAAGGCTCACGAGGTCGGCAACTTGTCAGAAGAGTTTAGTTGTTTCCAAAATTTGTTGGATGAGTATAAGAAGTCAATGGAGGGCCTAATGGAGGCCGACGCTGAAAACTTTGATGAACTTTTCAATGAATTTGACTCTTTTATGACTCATTTTAGCGAGATTAGTAGCGCAGTAAAGGAATTCTTATCAAAAAATAAGATCAGTTCGGGTATAAAACCGAATGTAGGTCAAAATTCTTCGCAAAGTGGCCCTTCAGGAGAGCTCGCTGGATTAAGATTACCACCCTTAGATTTGCCTTCCTTTTCGGGGAAATTCGAGAATTGGGTTCAATTTCATGACTCCTTTACGTCGCTTATTCATAACAACGTTAATTTGACCAACGTTCAGAAATTTTACTATTTGATTTCTTCCCTTAAGGCAGAAGCTGCTAGTTCAATCTCGTCGTTAAAAGTTACCAACGATAACTATACCATTGCTTGGGACATTCTAGTCAAGCGATTTGAAAATAAGAAACTGATCGTAAAATCAAACATAAATGCGTTATTCAGTTTAGAGAACGTAAAAAAGGATTCACATTCGTCTGTTCAAAGGCTGCTCGATAGTGTAGTTAGAATTTTGGAAATTTTAAAGGCGTACGGGGAACCCACAGTCGACACCATACTAATACATATCATAGTTTCGAAGCTCAGCTCAGCAATGCAGACTGACTGGGAATTATGCAAACATGCCGGACAATTTCCTACTTTGCGAGAGTTGTTAGATTTTTTAGAGAGCAAAAGTCACTTATTAGGTTCGCTGGAAGCTGCGAAAATAGGTTCGAGTTTGGGAAATCAGGGATCCGAGCAAAAAAGTCATGCACGCGCTCATGTAGCCAGAGAGCAAGGTAATCACTCTTGTGATTTTTGCAAAAATAGTAATCATTCGATTAGCGCTTGCGAATCATTCTCAAAATTGTCGGTAAACGCTCGTATCGAAGAGGCGCGTCGTTTGAAATTATGCAACAATTGTCTCAAGCCCGGACATTTCGTGGTAAAATGCACATCGTCGAGATGCCGCGTATGCAGAAAAAAGCACCATACTTTACTGTGTTTGCGTCCAAAGCGCGACGCGCACGAAAATACTTCGTCGCCGCGTCCTGGACCGCCAGAATCCAGCAGTGACGCACGGGAGGTCGGGGCCGTCTCCCCGAGCGAGGCACCCGTCGCATCCGTTTCAGCAGCTTGTAGCCGTCCTGCAATCGCGGCGCCAGCGCAAGTTTTATTGTCCACGGTTAGCGTATTCGTAGAAGGATCCTCCGGGTCATTTTCCCGGGCAAAAGCTCTTTTGGACCCCGGATCCCAACTTAACTTAGTTAGCGCCGACTTGTGTCAAAATTTGAAAATTGAGAAACGAGGTAATATCACCTCACTGTCGGGTGTTGGTGCCAGGGCTCTGAACGCTGAATTCAGAGCAAACGTTCGAATCCGCTCCCGTAACGGGAAATACGAGGACATTTTGAGCTGTATTGTGTTAGACAAAATTACGGACCCTCTGCCGGCCCTTTCTTTCTCGTTGAGGGATTTGAAGATCCCACCAAACATTGTGCTAGCCGATTCAGATTGTAATACACCGGGAAAGATTGATCTTTTATTAGGCGCGAATGTCTTTTGGCAAGTGCTCTGTCAGGGACAGGTGAAATTGGGCCCAGAGAAGCCATTCTTAACAAAAACTCTTTTTGGTTGGGTTTTAGGCGGAAACATGAACATCGAAAATCGAGCGCTCATGCTTTCAAATAGAGTTCATTTAAGTGTAGCCGGCATCGAGCACGGCATTCAGAGATTTTGGGAAATCGAGGGGGCTTACGGTTCATCAGGCCGACTCTCTGCTGATGACAAATTTTGCGAAGACCATTTTCAATCGACTACGAAACGGGCGTCGTCGGAGCCGCGTAGGTTCATCGTGAGCATACCTTTCAGGAAAGATGCTCCATCGCTGGGAGACTCGCGCGGTATAGCGTTAAAGCGTTTCTATTCATTAGAAAACAAATTGTCAAAAAATCCCGAGTTGAAAACCGCGTATTCCGCATTTCTCAAAGAATACGAGTCGCTTGGTCACTTGAGCAAGGTGGACGACGAAGCGAGCCTTCCTCATCCTAGGTTTTATTTACCACATTTGCCAGTCATAAAGGAGGACAGTTCAACGACCAAACATCGCGTTGTTTTTGACGGCAGTTGTGCGTCCTCCTCCGGAGTATCGCTTAACGACCTTCAACATAAGGGCCCAGTGGTCCAGCAGTCGTTGTTTGCAATTCTTTGTCGCTTTAGGCAATTCAAGTACGTGCTGAAAGCAGATTGCGCCAAAATGTATAGGCAAATTCTCGTGGACCCCTCGCAGACGCAATACCAATTAATTTTATGGCGTGACGACAAAACCTCAGCGGTAAAATGCTTCAAATTATTAACGGTCACCTACGGTACTAAATCAGCCTCGTACCTAGCAACTAGGTGCTTGATACAAATCGCCCAGGAAATCGAAGCATCGCTTCCAGAGGCCTCATTAAGAATTAGCCGGGATTTTTATGTAGATGACCTACTGACTGGTTTTGAAAATAGGGCGGAAGCCATAAAAACGCAATTCGAAATTAGTAGCGCTTTGTCGGGGTACGGGTTTGAATTGCGAAAGTGGGCATCCAACGACAGTGAAGTAGCTAGCGCCATTGGTGTAGATCGCGGCAGCATGGAGCCCATTTCTTTGACGGAAGACGCCACGGAGAAAACTCTCGGCATTTTTTGGGATACTCGGCGGGACGTGCTAAGTTACAGAGTAAACCCTAGCTGTTGCAAATCAGTTACCAAGCGGGCTATACTCTCTAGTATGGCTCAAATATTCGATCCCTTGGGACTACTTGGTCCAAGCGTTCTAACTTTGAAACTTCTCGTGCAACGGCTTTGGCAGTTGAAGTTGTCATGGGACGAAACGGTGCCCATGGAGATGCGCTCCAGATACGACGAACTCCATTCTTTATTACGCTCTTTGGGCTCGTTGGCAATTCCGAGACGGGTAATTTGCGATGACATAAATTCGATAGATCTCCACGGATTTGCGGACGCGAGTTCTGTAGCCTACGGGTGCGCCGTGTATATACGTTGCGTTGACGCGCGCGGTAATGTCACCACCAATTTGCTTTGTGCTAAGTCAAGGGTCGCTCCATTAAAAACAATATCCTTGCCTCGTTTGGAGCTTTGCGCAGCCTTACTGTTGGCTCGTTTGATTAAAACTATACTCGATTCCTCCGCATTTAAATTTGACCGCGTGTACTATTGGTCGGACTCCACCATAACTCTGCACTGGATAAATAAGGATGCGAGTAATTGGAAGACGTTCGTCGCGAACCGGGTGTCCGAGATTCACGAACTAAGCAATAGGGAAGAATGGTTTCACGTGCGTACAAATTGCAACCCGTCCGATATAATTAGCAGGGGAATGTTACCCCAGGAGTTACTCAACTCACGCTTGTGGTGGCACGGGCCAGAATTTTTGTCACAGGCGGACTTAAAACCCCAGCCCGTTAAAATTTATTCGGGTGAGCTAGCAGCCCAAGAGTCGCGCCCAGTAGTGGCCACTCTTCACCATCGCGTCCCAGAATTTGAACTTTTCAGGCGCTATTCCAGTTTTACAAAATTACAGCGCGTAGTCGCGTACTGCCTGCGTCTCGCGAGAAACAGAAACACCGAAACGCGCTGGTCGGGACCTCCAGCCATTGACGAATTGGAGGACGCGACTCGCCGCCTGATCAAAATTGCCCAGGCGGAAGTCTTTTCCGGAGAAATAGCAGTTTTGTCTAAAAAAGCGCCATTGCCGAAAAATAGTGCGCTGCTTTCTCTAAACCCATTTCTGGACGATCAGGGCCTACTGCGCGTGGGCGGCCGTCTAGAAAACTCCAATCTAAGCTTTGATCAGAAACATCCCCTTTTGTTACCAGCTAGTCACCCTTTGTCGTTGCTAATCGTGAAGCAAGAGCATTTGCGGCTCTTGCATTGTGGACACTCGGTGTTACTGGCCTCATTGCGGGATAAGTTTTGGATCGTGAGAGCCAAAGACCTAATACGTAAAGTAATACACAATTGCGTGATATGCTTCCGGGCCAAGCCTAAGATGAATGAACACTTGATGGGATCACTACCCGAAGCTCGTGTCACACCCTCTCCCCCTTTCAGTAATTGCGGGATAGATTACGCGGGTCCCGTGTTTATAAAAAACAAATCCGGGCGAGGCGCGAAAGAAGTAAAGGCTTACGTAGCCCTATTTGTGTGTTTAGCCACGAAGGCTATTCATCTTGAACTCGTGGAAGACCTCACGACGGAGGCTTTCATCGCATCATTGAGGAGATTCATCTCCAGACGCGGTTTACCCTCCAACATATTTTCTGACAATGCTACCTGTTTCACCGGTGCCAGAAATCAGCTATCGGAATTAAAAAATATCCTGTCAGGCTCTAGTGAGCAATGCATAAGGGAAGAATTGTCGAAACATAACATTAAGTGGAATTTTATTCCGGCACGCTCTCCGCACTTTGGCGGCATTTGGGAACCGGGGGTAAAGTCATTGAAATATTATTTAAGGCGAATATCTTGCAATGCAAAGTTAACTTTCGTTGAGTATTACACCATGCTGACTCAAGTGGAGGCGATACTAAATTCCCGTCCACTCTGTGTTCTCCCTACCGACGCCTCATTCCCCGAAGTCCTTACTCCTGCCCACTTCTTGATCGGTCGGAAGCTGACTTCGTTTCCGGAAGCCCAACTCCAGGGCATACCGGAAAATCGTCTCAGCCGCTATGGGCTGGTCCAGCGGCTGTCCCAGCAGTTTTGGGATCGCTGGTCCCGGGACTACCTCCACCTCCTGCAGCGCCGGCCTAAGTGGAAGTCCTCCAGCACGTCTCTAGCCCCCCAGGTGGGCGACGTGGTACTCGTCCACGACGAGGCATCTCCAAGCTACCGTTGGCCACTGGCAATCATTTCGGCCACATATCCAGGAGCGGATGGTGTTGTGCGTGTGGTGCAAGTGCGCGATTCCCGAGGGAATCTCCTGAAACGCTCGGTGCGTAAAGTGTACATCCTACCCAAAGACGATCATTGCGATCAAGGGCAATAAACATTGACTTTGCTCTTAGTTGGTAGTTTTCGCTAATTGAACATTTTGCTAGGTTTAGTTGTTTCTTTGCTTGTATTCATGCTAGTTGTAAGTTATCTGTAAGACTCTTGGATTATCATCTGTCATTAGTTCTTGTTATGCATTTGATTATTTTGTAGTGTTAGATTTCAGTTTAATTTTGGGATTTAATCACGTCGTGCCATAGTCGGCACTTCGGGGGCGGCATGTTTGATTCACACAGATGCGTGCATCAAAACCTTTTTGATTATAATTAATCACGTAATTCAAGTCATAACTGTTTTATCTCATTCAAAGGTCGTGGTAAAGCCAAATTTGCATCTTGCCGTATTTGTTTGCCTCTGTTAATGTTGGAAAGGAATTTGTAAGCTTCCCTTAATGGCTTTAAAGCGGATGGATACATTTTCTACTAGAACTTAAGCCGACTTAGCATATTTGGGAATCATGGGTTTATGGATTTCGTTCAATTGCCTCATTGAGAGAGCTTAGCATTAAGGTTTCTTAGAATAAGCATTTTTCCTAAATAACGTGCGATGCTCCGATTGGCTACGCAGGATCGCCTCAGCCAATAGTGTTTGAGCTTGCCCCTCCTTGAATTGGCGAGTTCGTCTCGCTGTAAATTCAGAGTTAGTTAGATTCAGAGCCTCGAGGAAGCAAGTTCAGCTATGCTTTGTGCTAGTTTGCGTTTCGGTCTAACTCCCTGGTAAAGTCGTTTCCAGGTTGTTTTGTGTTACGGTTACGCGCAATTCGCTATTTTCGCGTGGCCAATCCAAGCGTGTCACAACAGTTGAAGCTTTTGTAAAAAACCATCGGTCCATCAGTGACGTTTGTAATCGTTGTTACTCAATATACTCGTGTTTGTTAAGTCTTGTTTCACTCCAACAACTAACTGAACCCAAGTTAGGGTTATTAAGTGGCAGTTCCCGGCAATCCCATTGAACCGGAACTCGCAGTGGATTAATTGGGGGCCCCATTCGTGGAAGCCTCTTATCAAGTTAATCGTACAAAAAACAACAATAATAACCATTTAATGGTCTTTTTCAGTTTCCTACTATATAGTTTATATAAAATAATACAATATGTTAAAAAAATTAAAGTTGCCTTCAACGGGCGAGGCTGGTATTCCTCTACCATCCACATAAAAAGAATATATTTGGGCTTAATTTATAATACATCTGTTTCTCAGATGGATAATTAAGTTATTCAATGCCTTATGCCGGTGGAAATAAGAAAATCTGGAATCTGAAGTGGAACTCTCAAGTTATGTGTGAATTATTGTTTGTAGAAAAAGTTCTCGCAATTGGTGAGTGTCTCATGATAATTTTTTGGTAATTTGTATGGTGTCTTGAATGGAAACGATGCGTTGCCACGAGTATAATAAAGAAGCTAAAACAAGAATATGCTCAATGAATTTTAAAATAACCGTGAAAACTTCCAACTAGTTTATTTTTTATTCACTTTATCTCAGGTCTGCTATATTTAATAATGGTCCAATCGGTATATAGTAAAACTGTTTCTGCGGTATACTATTTACTGGCCAGGCTTGAAATGGTTTAATCAATGCTTGTCGTGTAAATCCTAAAAATCTACAAAAAATGACCATTGTTGATCCATCAAGCGTCTCATCTTAGTTTTCACACTTGGCCGACTCCATTCGGTTTTTCTTTGTAGCCCCTAAAAGTGCTTTCCTTTTGCAAGTCAAAGCAGAGAATTCTATTATCAATGACAAAGTTGGATTCCTCTCTACTGCATTGTGGGAGCTTAAACCACAATACGATGCCCACCTACGTAACAATACAGGGTTAGTAAAAAACCAGTGCCATTTAAATTTCATAACTTTATTCATTAGTACGGGGTGTATTGTTCTGTTGTGTGCAAAGTTTCCTAAATAATTTCCCTATTGTATCGGCTATTAGGTCGCTGGGGAACCTTCGGCTACTGTCAGGATTTGAAGCCATGAAGAAGTAAACCGTCCTAATGCACGCCGATAAATGTGGGAGTCGCACCCTGTTAGAGCAGAACGTCAAATGGATTTTCTCGTAATACGTCGCTTAACAGGAAAGTTTTCTCAAGGGAAATCGGAGCGTTAATTGCTTTGCTTACTGACTTGTAGGCAGTTTTGGAGGTTTCAATAGTTTTTTTTGTTTTTAATAAAATTATAGTTACCAGCGCATTTATTCCAGACAATCCTATATTTAGAAACAAAAACTAAAAATAAATGTAAACAGTCTTCTATAGCTTTTCTATTTTACACCAGGAACTTTTAGAAGTTCAGATATTAATGGCAGTAAAAACTAAAAAATATTAACATTTTTTTATCTTTACAAATATAAGATGTTAAATTTAGCATACCCTGGACCTATAACATGGATATTTTTTGAAATTCAAGCCGATCGAGTATAATGCACCTGTTTTTTGCAAGATATATTTACGAGTAGTTCTGAAGAGACCCTTAAACAATGTGTTAAAGGGTAAACATATGATTAGTTACCTGTCGATCGTTTGCCTCGTTTAGAAGTGGTTATGAGTAAAGCTGATAATTATATGCACTCAAATGTACAAAATATGCACATATATATGCATACATTTTGTTGAGTATATGCACCCAAAGTTATAATATATGCACATTATATGCTCTAATTTTTTGAAAATAACTAGGAGTTTTCCAAATAATGTAAAAATTTTAATTATTTTGTATAAGAATATTTATTTTTCTAATTTTTATTCAAAGACATCATTCATTTTAACGTTTGACTATATAAACATGGACTACCAACGCCAACTTTATGTTGTAAGCAACATAAAAATGAGATTTCCCCTAACGCCGCCAGACTATTATTCACCCATCACTCGTGAAATGGATTCTATGTTGGTTGATTCCTTATACATTGTTTCTACAGAAAAAGTGTGGTTGTTGGCAGTCCATGTTTATATAGTCAAAGATTTTAACAGAGATACGCGCACGCATTCCAGCTGCAGGAAGTAAAAGTATATATCTCAGTTGAACATAAAAATTTTATTAATAATTTAATGAAATAGTAAATTTTACAAAAAAATCTCAAAAAGTTCATACATTACAAATTATTGCTAAATATAACCAAATATGCAAAAATCCAGAAAGTATGCTCAAAATCGTATAAATATGTAAAATATGCAAAATGAAACTTGGCTTAAACGATTTGTTTTCACATAATTAGTATACATATGCAAAAAGTTTCGCCGGCATATCAATTATACAAAATATGCATTTGCATATAATATCAGCTTTAGTTATGAGTAAGTAATATCTGTCAACATTTTATATTAGGCAGCTAAAGCCCTCTGCGTGAGTAGGACGTAGGAACACGGCTTTTTTTACTCAAAATAAATCATGCAGGTAGAGTTTAATTTAGACATTAGCCAATAAAACCACGATGTGTTATTTATGACACCAATTAGCTACAGGCATTAAATCCTCATCTATGATAAATAATTTCCCCCTGTTTGTACCCGCCTCCGCGTCTTTTAAATTATAGTTTGGGTATTATATGAATTAAAAATGTAAACAGTCTGTATTAAAACAAATTTCAGTATAATAAAAGCAAATAAATCAATTAACAACTATCTAAAACAATCATTGTTGTAGTTACACATGTTAGAGCATCTCTTAGCGGTGCGCTGCTATAATTTTTTTTCAATTTTAATATTTCACAGCATTTAAGATCTCATATTTATGTCAACCAACATAATTGTTACTTAAATTATTTTTTAATAGTTTTGATGTAAGTCTGTTTCTATATTTAAAAAAATTCCAGTTTTCGTCAAAGTAATAACTGCTCTAATATACATCTTGGTGTTAACTTGATTATTTTCTTATACTAAGTCCTACAATAAATGCTACGAAATTCTGTGCATCTAGAAATTCTGTGTTCTCACGATGTGAATAAGAATAATTATTCCAGTAACTTATGCTGATTAATTGCAGACTTGGCAAACAGAAACGCATGACGGATATGCATGATGTGCCTAGTAGCTTACAATAATAAATGAGTTTTGAGGAATAATATGGAATGTTATGTGCAACTGTTCTATTTCTAGAGATGTTAAATGCAAGTGAAAGTTTTTGCGTTAACGATTTTTCTAAATTATTTGCTCATTCTTTTTGTTAATAAAATACAGCTTTATAATATTTACAAATTATAAACTGTATTTTTTTAAAATTACTGGTTGTTTTAGAATTATTCGTTATTAACATTTATCTTATTTTGTCTTAATATTTTTGGTATTGGAAATACAGAGAATTAAACCTAGAATTGATCAATGTTTGTTATTATTTTTAGTTGTAAATACCGTCTGGGCATTGTATTTGAAATGTAACTTTCCTTGGCTTCTCTACTGGGACGTACAATTATGATCAGACTTATAATTTTTAATAACTAGTTGCCGTTGTTGTTCGCCTAGCAAGCTCAGTACATATGAATTCTTACTATCTCAGTTAGTGTACAGCAAGTGCCAATATCTGCTAAAACCGAAAGTTCACCTGCAACTCGAGTGCTAAAGCTAACTTCGACAATAGCCATAGGAAAACCAATTTATGTACACAAATAATTATAGATATATTGACCTCTCAAATACTCACACATAAAATAATAAAGAAAATCTGGATTAGACCACAATAATTGAATGACCATTCCGAAACACAGAGGTTTCAAAATACCGATGAATATTTAACGGGCCACAGTTCGTGGATATATACATTTATAAATCAAGTACTAATAAAATAACTGTATTTGAACTACATCGCATGTAAATCGTTAAGAAACTTAATTAGAAATGAAAATATCAGAAACCTATAGGGAATAGACGATGTTGTTCGATGGGGGAGACAAAGGGGAAGGTACTGGTATGAAATTGTTTGAAGAATGGATGATACCAGACTAACATCAGAGCTGGGCAGTAATTAATTACTTTTTAATTAAATTACTAATTAAATTCCTTTTTGTGTATTTGCCTTGAAATTGAATTACTTTTCAAAATGCGGTAATTGTAATTGGGAATTGACATTTTTGTTAAAAATTACTTGAAAATTACTTTTTGAAAGTAATTAATTACTACATTCAATTACTCAATTACTTTTGCGTAATTAAATTACTCTAAAGTATTTAAATTACTTTACAAGTATTTGAATTACCTGTGGTAATTGAAATTACTCGAGGTAATTGAATTACTTTGTGGTATTTCAATTACTGAATTACTGACCTCGATTGGGTGCCAAAACTCCAAAACGCAAAAAATAAAATAAGTTACGTATTAGCAAACCGCAATAGGGTCTTCCCCGTGCAATAGAAGCCTAATTTATCTGGCGAGTCGAAAATAGCAACTATCGCATTTTGTACGACGCGTCACGAGCAGTGTTGCCAGATTTGGGGACAAATTCTTACTTCTAGGGGATCTGAAGAGGCTGTTAACAACAAACTTTAGTAAAATGCGATTAGCTACTTTTCTAGGGTTTTTACGTACAATTTGGAGGGAATATTAGGGTTAACATTATTGAATCAATTTAATTCTGTTGAAGGTATCGAACTTTAATAGTGGTTTATTGTTTGTTTTTAACTCGGTAATCTGATTGCGGATACTATGCGTCAGATTTGCGCCTCAAAATTCTCTTATCATCGCTTCAGAAGGAATGATGTTTATGTCATGTATTTGCCATTATTAATCGCTGCGAATCCAAACCGCAGTCTTTGCAATACTTAACAAAGTCGACAAATACAGTCCTGTTGACCGCCGATTAGGTTTGGATTTTGGATGCTTAATTTACTTTTTTTGGTGTGAAGTACCGACTTTCACTGGATCGGAAATACGACTACCCAAAAGGGTTCTAATTTCCTCACAAAAAACATCTATTTTACAGATTTAGAGATAAAATCACCTAATTTACATTTTTTTAACGACGTAAGTAAAAAATGTAGTTTTTGTCATTACACAATTAAAATTATCGTTATTTAAAAATATCTTTTACGTTTCGCTAAGTCATTGTTAGCTTCATCAGAAACATGGGTTTAAAATGTAGGACAAAGGGACAATTACTATAACAATCTGTAAAATATAGGTACATGTTAGTGTTTGGACTTGTGAAAGAATAAGTATTCTCAATTATGTCAATTTACCTGTCTTTTGTTTTCAAAAAGTTTAAGTAGTTGGAATAGTAACATCTTTTATTGTTGATACGATTTCGATAAAACATTCTTAGTTTTCATAGTTTGTAGCTGTTTTTGTATCTGCTGTACAAATTCTTATTTCAATCAGCGGTTTTCAACTAGGTTTATCAGTCACCTGTCAACTTCCAACAGTCTCTGATCAACATCAAATTGATATTTTGTTTTAAAATTTCAAGTTACCTAATATATTTTTTGTAGCTATTTAGATTACTAGGGAGTAAAATGTATCATTCCCTCCCGCGGATGTAGTGCAATTCTTCAGCTTTAGCGAGAACAGTACCAAATCGATTGTAATCATGCAAGGGAGGAATTTACGTTTTAGTCCAGAGTTATACATTTAACACTTTTACAGTTTATGACATGACAATCTCTTGTATTCAGCTGCATTCAAAAATATTTCAATATAAAAACCAGGAGGTTAGTTGATTTGTTATTAATCACATTGCCTCCCGTCTCTAATGGCAACGGTAGTCAATGTATTATATTCCCTTCCACTGCCATTGGAAACCGACCAGGGAAACAAACGTATATTTTCAGGAAACCCCTAACAGGCGACAAAAAATGTTACTTTCGTATATAGGGGTAAAAAATATAATCTAACTGAGCCAACAAAACATACTCAAGTTGCGCCAATTGAAGCACCACGTAGTGTTCTGCAAAATCTAAATAGAAATTTGATGTCAAAAAATTAAAAAATCCAAAGCTCTACCCTGTATACTTAGGTAAGTTACATATTTTTGTCATTCAGCTTCATGTTAGGCGTATTTAATAGTACATTGTTCTACAAGTTAAGAAAAGTGAGAGTTGTTCAACGTTTAATTTACGAGCGAGCGATGCAAAACGAGTGGATTAATTTATTACGAACATGGAAAAATTACTTTTAGAACATATTCAGCGTGCTATTTTTTTTTAAATATAATTACAAAATGTAGCCAAAGTGAAATGCGACGTTTCTTCATATTCAAAAAAAAATTTTTTTTTGATCGGCAGTGAAGAACGTCAAACTCGGCAATGAAGAACGTCGAAATCGTCAAATAAAATACGAGAAACAGGCAATGAAGTAATGCATTGTTTTACGACTTTTTGTAGGCGGCTGGACGATAGGTAAACGTCAACCGACGTCAACATAACTTACAAAAGTTGGTTAAGATGTTGTAATTTCGCGATTTAAAAAAACAATGTACCCCACGGCACTGGAAGTTCCTTTTTATCCCTTATGTGGGGCCTACGGGCCTCAGTAACTAAATCCTCAATAGTGATCAAAAGCTCAACTTCAGTGATAATCTATGTGGAAACTAATATAAAAAAAATATATACATTTGAACTTTCAAGTCCCTATACCTTCTTACTGAAGGGACTGTGTACTAAGGTATATTAGGTTTAATCGGCTTATTATAATCTAAGGAATCTATGCCAAATCGGTGTCGAATTTTTTTTGGGACACCCTGTATAATTGTTATCTTTGAATTTATTTATTTACTTACATCTTACTTCAAAACAAACTAAAAACTTTTTGTTTTAGTGAACGGGGCAGATAACTACAAGATTTAATTATCAAGAAACCTTCAAAGGAGTATGTAGGTTACTATAGCTAACAAAACATAAAAATTAAGCATTTTTAGATTACGATTACGAATCGACACAACAGTAATGATAGTTGCAACTTGCAAGAATGTTCTACTAAATAAAACTACGTATATGACAATAATTTTTATTGAAAGTAATTGATGTTGTACAATTACAATTACTAAGTAATTGGTAATTGAATTACTATTTTCTGTGAGTAATTGAATCTCTGGTAATTAAACTACTGCATTGGACGGTAATTGGTAATTAGTAATTAATTACTTTTTAAAAGTAATTTGCCCAGCTCTGACTAACATGCATAGCGATGGAAGACTTTCCTTAAAAAAAAATGTTAAACGTCCACCCGGAAGCCCACCGCAATGATGGAGCGACAGCTAGAAACCTACGTCGCAAGAAAGGTCATAAAACTAGTGTCGATTTAGACAAATATAACGATCTAACAAAAGGTCCAAGAAGAAGAAATACATCATCAATTAAATTACATTAGAAATATACCGAAGTAACTATCTCCGATGCTCAAATATTAAACTGCATCGAAGTACGCCGTCGCGATTTGATGCACAGAAACCCGGTTTTGTGATTTGTGTACTTATTTATATGTCTATTAATCGCATTTATCTATGGCCGCAAAATCTTTATAACACAGTTTGGAGCCAACGCTTATCGCTACAACTGCAAACATTTCCTGCAAAAGGTTACTTTGGATGGATATTTTCATCAACCATTGTTTTTAGTTATTTATTTCCTCTGAGTATATGCTACTCTACCTAACCTCTTTTTCTTACCAAATTTATTACCAAATATTTCCGTTTTATCTCATATACTTGTACAATTTATTAAATTATGCACTTTGATTAGCTATGGCATTTGGTATAATCTTAATTTTTGTAACTCCTTACATTGTATATCCGTTTTAAAATATATTTTTGTAGAGGTGAGTGACTTGTAATTATGTAAAACCCTCAAACTAAAATTTCCGCTAAAACCTTTTTTGTTTTGAAGTAAACTACATATTGTCATAACCATATATGCAATAAGGTCATTATTGGCTTTTACTTCCCAACTGGTCGGAGAAGTCGTTGCCATGACGGCGATTGAAGTAATCACCACCTTGTATTATAGTTTGATTAAGGTTAGTGTTGAAAAACTGTGAAATCCACTTTTCCAATTCCTCCTCGCGTTATAGCTCACCTTGGCAAACTACTTTAACCATGAACTCTAATAAAACGTTTCGCAAACTTCGCACTTGTAACAACGCAGTGAGTGATCTATTAATTCTTCTTGTTGAATTGTCGGTTTGTACAGTTGATGCGCTAGAGCTTATCCCAAACGTTTTTCTTTCTCTTTTTTCCTTCGTGTTCACAAATAATTTGTGTATCTTATTTTCAAACACGTTTTGACTGTCGAATGTATAGCCTTGTAAGATATTGGTTTAAATATTTTTCTAAATTTTCACCCTTTCATTATACAGGGTGTTAAGTACGTAGACAAACTTTAAAGAGTGATTCCTTGATCAATTCTAAGATAAAAAGTTCATACAAACATGGGCCCTAACGGCTTCGTTTTGGAGATACAGGGTGTTGAAGTTTAAACAGAAATTTATGTTTTTTCAAAAATCTGAAAAACGCCTAGAGGTATTGTAATGAAACTTGGTGTATGTTAGTATTCCATAAATTGGAAATGTACGCTCAAAATAAATTTAATCTATTTCCACCAGTGGCGTGCATCGGGTCGACCTCGAGTTACCTTATTTCAGAAAAATCTGGTACGCCACTGTTATTTAGTCAATACGGCAAGTTTTTTAGTTTCATCCATTAAAACTATACAAAAAATGTATCTTTTATTTTTTTGATACAATAAATCTTTTTCGAGAAAAACGGAGAAATCTGTAACAGCAATTTCGTTCATTGGACGTTAATGGGACCCAAACGGCTTCGTTTTCAAAATACAGTTCAAAGAAGCTGTTAAAAACGTTATTTAATAAAAAACAATCTTACAATAGCTACAAAACTTTTTTCTAAAAAACAGTGGCGTACCAGATTTTACTAAAATAAGGTAACTGAGGTCGCCCCAATGCACACCACTGGTGGAAAAAAATTAAATTTATTTTGAGCGTACAATGCCACTTTATGAAATACTAACCTACACCAAATTTCATTAGAATACTTCTAGCCGTTTTCCAAATTTTTGAAAAAAAAGGTTTTCGTTTAAATTGCAAGACCCTGTATCTCGAAAACGAAGCCGTTTAGATCCCATGTTTGTATGAACTTTTTACCTTAGAATTGATCAAGGAATCACCTCTTAAAGTTTGTCTACGTACTTAATTAACACCCTGTATATTAGGGTGCCTATATAGTTCTCTATAATTTCTGAGTAGAGCTACTTCCTGTTAAAATGTTTGAGGTATTTTGAGTGTTAAGCTTACATTTACTGCTGGAGGACACATTTTTGCCGGTCTTTTTGCTGGCTTTTACTAAAGCGCCAGTAACGAGGAGCAAGTTACGTGTTATGATTTGTTGAATTTCCTCACACATTCGACCGAATCAAGATTTGATGGTATCTTGGAAATAAAATCTGAGGTACGGATGTGTTGCCGCTCTACTTTTACGTGGTCTGGATTTTTTTAAATTTAATTTAATGCTTCTCTCCAGTAACCCTAATATTTGTTATGTTATCTACTAAAAATTTGCGAAAAAGCCGTTCATTGGCACTCCTCATCTGTCGGGCTGTAAATCACACACTGAGAAAACCATACCACCTGGTAGTACGGGTGAATTTTGTGCCGAATGTTACTTTTCCGATATAGTTAACGAGTGCACGTAACGATTATTTTATTCAATTTTTTGTTTTTGTTCTCGGAACCGCCTATTTGGATATCACCAATTTTACTTACTATATCATTTTCCGAACTTATACAGCCTTTTTTATTTTTTAGAACTGGTGATTTTTCCGAAATGTGCGCCCTTCCGGTAATTGTGCAAAAAACTTGCTTTTGAATGCGATATATAGTACCACATTTATAATTGCGCCTGCTCGGTGAACTCTTGTCGTACAATACAAGGTGAATTGCGGATAATTTTATTTTATAGTTTTTTGAATACTGTGTGATGCTTGTTCAATTAAGGCACTTTTTACTTCGCTGAATCGATCCCGTGCAAAGACTGTAAATTATTAAATTAAGGGAAACTTTATTTTAGCAGCAAAATCAAAATCTACCTAGCTGCCAGTTCAATTGTTTTTTCTTAATGGGAATAGATAAGCCTTCATCAACATACTCTTAAAGTTCAACTCTGCAAATTTTGCAGAAATAAAAGTAATTTTAACACTACCAAATACCAGCGCTCAATTTAGTATACATTTAGAAAATTATTAAAAAAATGCTTTCGTATATATGACTGCGGACAGAAATTTTAAGTTCAAGTAAAAACTCCTTGGAGGCCGGTTTTCTTCTTCCTTCAATCAGGGAATTTTGTTATCCAGAGTGAAATAGTACAAATGGTCATCTTCAACATTTTCAAAATTATCTTCCTCTTAAAAATATTAAGCCAAAACGTTATATCCATGATTGCCAGTAAATTCACTAAGTTACTGCATAGAAGTTTCTCGATCAGCTTCCTTACATAAATATTGCTTCTGTTTTTTAGAGATTATGCTTAAAAATTTCCAGAAGAAAATGTAGAGATGTCAATAAACACACCGATCCACTAAAACGGTGGCGGGCTACTTGCCCGCGGCTCATTTGCGCCCCGCCATTTTCGGCCCATTTGCGCCCCAGAAAAATTTCAGTAGTAATTAGGGTCTCATTTGCGCCCATTCTTCTAAACCCGTTAGTCATCACTATATCCGAAGTTGGTCGACTAGTGCGGGGAGACCACCTCACTAGTGATGCGGTCATGCAAGATAGTTATTACAAAAACACTAAATTTAACAATTTTTCGTATACCTGCTCTAACTTGTATCCTATTCTGTTGGTACTTTAATTTTCGTGTCTATTGAGGATTTATTTTAAAACTTGAACAATTGTTACACTGGTATCAAACATATTGATTAATAATTTACAGAAGTTCAGAAATGTGAACTACACATCCTTGAGACGTACGTACCAATAATAAGGACTTGAAAGCTTTTAGGAATTTTTGCCAGATCTAATAAAAAAGTATTGTTTATAATGATAATAGTAATAATGTCTTTCTTCTACGACTAATAATTAATACATTTTCCTTTTACTAAATTAAACAAGCAATATATCCACCCTGACCGCTACTAAGTACTCCCTCTTATTTTTCAAAGTAGATGTCGAACTATATACAAAATAAAAACTTAGTTCGTTTAGTTAAGAAAGTGTTTAATTCTATAACATTATGTTAAAAAACTAAGGACCACTGACAAGTTGATAAAATGAGCTAATCTGTACAATAATATGAATTATTAATCAATAAATTTGACATTAGTGTAAAAACTTTTACTGTTTTAAGATAAAAAAAGGCATAGAAGTTAACCCTCCAGTACCCGTTCAAAATTGTAAGACATCAGTACCCGCACCGGTCTCTCAGTCCGACACCCTCTGCCACCTCCATAAAAATAATGATATATCTTATGGCATTAGTTTCTTGTTTACTAACGTCTTCATAATCAGATATTTCATGTTCAGTGTCACTGTTCATTTCCCTAGTTTCCAATAAATTATCTTCGTCAGACGATGGCAGATCATCATAAAACGCGTTGTCGACATCCTTCTCCGCTATTATATCTCGCATCGTCTGTTCTAGTCGCGCCTGTTCTTTCTCATAAAATCTGCCATGACTATAATAATGTTTTAGCATAACAGTGTTACTAAAAATGCAGAAAATACTTCCTTCTCCTCACATTAGTCATATATCAAAGGTAAAAATAAAAACAACTCGGGTACCCGCTTCGGTCTCTGAAACCGAAATTATAAATAACTTTTAAACCACTGCCCGCACGAACTCAAAACTGCATACGGATCTTCAGTGGCAATATATAAGAAGGTAGTGAAATGGGCGGTAAACTAACGCTAGAACATTAAGTAATATACTGCATCATGTGTTTGCTCGGTCTCACAGACCGTAAACGGGTACTGAAGGGTTAAGGCAGTTACCCGAAAAATTGTAAAATTTGCGTTTTTGTAATAACTCATTTGCATGCAGGAGACTGCATCACTAGTTCGCCAACTTGGATGTTGTGATGCTTAATAAGTTGCAAGCATGAGCGCAAATGAGACCATAATTATTGTTGATCACCTTTTTGGGGCACAAATGGACTGAAAATGGTGGTGGGATGAGCTGCGCCCAAGTAAGCCTGTATCACTAAAACTACTGTTCATAAGCAGCATTAACAGTTTGTATCAAAAGTGCAAAAGTTGCGACAATAAATATTTTTAAAAATCACGGCGACAAGAGATTAACAATTTTTTTTAACTTCATAATAATACTGAAATAATAAATGGAATCACTTGGTAATGTATTACAGATGTGATTCGGTTCCAGCTCCTAAAGGAGAACAAGCAGGCTATGCAGCGCATCCGCCGATCGCATCCTGCCACGTAGCTTTGCCTAATATCGCCGTGCAGCGACTGATTTACATTAAACAGCTTACTTTTGCCCATTTTTGTTTTATCCTGTATCTGTTGGGTACCACCTTTGTCAAAGGTAAAGTCTGAGATATGTGTAAATTATCATTTTTATCAATTCCTTAGTAAAAGCAAAAATAATAAAAAATTTTTGAAAGTGCCCACTCAAATATATTTCACAGAAATTTTCTCGGTTTCGTGCATTTAGAGCGAATTCGGGAAAATTCTTCCTGAAAAAGTTTAATACAATGTTTTTTGTAACAAATAAGTGAAAATATTTAGAAAAATTAAAGAACTTATTATTTAGTGTCTTACTACTTTACAGAGTTGACACAACAAATCACTAAACTTTTATACGTACTCTACTCATCTGTTAGCTTTTGACGACGTTTACAGTGCCTCTGGTGTTTGGAAGCGCAATTAAACCAATAAGCGGCAATTATGAAAATGTACAACGAACACAACACAATTGCTCTAGTTTTTGTTGCAAAGTAAAAATCGCCGCACTGCGCGAAAAGTAACTTTCGACGCATCGGGAACGACTAGGAAATATGAATTTTGAAGTCATGTGCACAAAAAAGGATTTGTACGTGACATGTGAAAGGAGGGATGTGAAAGGAGGGAGCATATCATTAGTTTCCTATAAGTCCGCTAGTATACAATCAAGTAAGGTAATGAAAATGATTCCTAAGACAAAATGGAGCCACGGGTTATTAAACTTTGACTTCTACAGAAACGGCTCTAAAAAACTTATAGTTTCTGTAAGGTTTTCCTAATGATGAGTCATGGCGGTTCAAAATTGCCCTGCATTATTCTAATATAAGGATGTATTATCTAGGTGAAAATAAATAAAAAAGCTGCTATGAACATTGATTCGAAATTGCGTGTTAAGAGAGCCACTACCCTTCGAGGGGTAATAGAAGAACACGGAGTTGATTTAACTCTTTAAGGCTCCCTGGTATGACAGTATTACTATGGTGTAGAATAGTTGATATTTGTTTGAAAGTTAATACTGCTCTCAAAAGTCTTGTTTCCGTTCGATCGACAGTTCTGTTCCATTCTGTAATATTATTTTTCCTATAATTCTTGTAGTTATAAAACTACCTCAATAAACATTGATGTAAATGTGCAACTGGTATGCCTGTATTTCCAGCGTACACTTTTGAAATTGTACCAAGCAATTACTTCAAAAAACTAATTAGTAGATGTATTTATTGTATATAGTTATTACTTTAATTATTGGAATGTAGTACTAGATGTTATTAGTGTAATGTAAATAGAATTGTTATACTTTAGATTAGTGCAAGGCACGTGTAAATATTTACTTTTTTCAGCAGTTTAGTATGATTACTATGATAGTAATATTGCAGATAATGTAGCATAATAAAATATAACCCTACCTACATAAATAGATAATTGAGTTTTTTAACTATACTGTTATAGTATTGACTCTACTTTGTAAGCCAATATTATAATAGTAGCTACTAAACAGCTAAACTACTCCTATCCATCCACTTCAAAATACTTTAAATAAAATATTTGCCCTAATTGCAATTTATTTAATCAAATCACTTATTTCTTTGACTAGTTCAGGTTATAACAAACATCTTATGTCAGGTGGGTACTTGCGTTAGAAAAATCTATTAAACTAACTGTGCAAAATGTTTGGTTGTTGACAAGTTATTTCAGAATGATTTTAGATCCTTCAAGTGTCACTGTCAAATTACTAATATGGCGTTGTTCTCTGAATATCATTTTTTGGCAGTGGTTTATTATGATATGTTTTTCGGACTTTTTCCACTGGAAAAAGTCCAACCGCCCTGGTGGCCTAGTGGTTAGAGTGGCAGAGTAGTAATCACAGCGATCAGCGGTCCCGGGTTCAAACCCCGGGGGAGGCACAAATTTACGTTGAAAAACGTACAATATCAGTCCTTCTCAGGACTAACCAGGAACACCTGAAGACGGGAGTAGAACAAAACTCCCGAAACGTTGTGTGATTTACACCCTAGACAGTGGAAAAAGTCCGAAAAGAACCGCCCTGGTGGCCTAGTGGTTAGAGTGGCGAAGTAGTAATCACAGCGATCAGCTGTCCCGGGTTCAAACCCCGGGGGAGGCACAAATTTACGTTAAAAAACGTACAGTATTAGTCCTTCTCAGGCCTAACCAGGAACACCTGAAGGCGGGAGTAGAACAAAATTCCCGAAACGTTGTGTGATTTACACCCTAGACAGTGGAAAAAGTCCGAACAACATATCACTAATATGACACTTAAGCTGAATTTACATTTAACCAACACATATCAGTTGTTCCAACATGCTAACATGTATGCAGCTCATTATTCCACTGTTAGTATTCATAATAATGATAATAATAGTTTTTATGTTTAATTTCACATGGCAAGATGTACAAAAGGAGGAATTACAACGTACGTTGAAAAATATTAATTATTGTTTATTAATTACATCTACCTGGTTATCAGATTGATGAGCCATGTGTTAAAAGTTTTCCTGAAAATCATCTTGAAGAGAATTTACCGGCAGTGCGATGCAAACATTGCGGCGGAGCAGTTCGGCTTCCGGAACGGCTTTGGCACACGAGATGCATTGTTTGGCTTACAAGTACTGGTGCAAAGGTGCCTGGACATGAACAAAGAAGTCTATCTATGCTTTATCGACTTCCAGAAGGCATTTGACTATGTAAGGCATGGGAAGCTGCTAGAAACCCTGACCATAGTCGGCATCGATAATAGAAACCTGAGAGCTATAGCCAACCTATACTGGCACCAAACTGCCGCTGTGCTAGTGGAGAATACAAAGTTCAACCAGGTACCTATCAAGCGTGGTGTGAGGCAGGGTTGTGTGCTGTCAGCAACCCTGTTCAACCTGTACGCTGAAAGAATAATGGCAGAGGCCTTAGAGGAGGCTACAGAAGGCATAATAATCAACGGCGAGCGAGTTAACAATTTGCGCTATGCTGATGACACGGTGCTTATTGCTTCAACAAAAGAAGAACTTTAGTCAATGCTCAATAAAGTAAATGAAGCTAGAAACGCGGGAATTTTGATAAATGTACAGAAGACCGAAGTGATGGCGGTGAGCAAAAGTTCGAAAATCAATCTACACATTGTGCTCAATGGCACGCCAATCGTACAGTGCAGACAATACAGATATTTGGGCTGTATTGTAAACAGCGTGTGGGATGTAAGCCAAGAAATTCGCAGCCGCATTGAACAAGTTCGTAATGTCTTCATTAAAATGCAAAAAATCCTAAAATGTCGAAACCTGCGGTTGGACCTGCACCTGAGGATGGTCAAGTGTTACGTTTTTCCCATTGTTCTATATGGTGTGGAAGGATGAACGCGAACTCAGTCTATGGAGAACAAAATAAACGCATTTGAGATGTGGGTATACAGACGGATGTTGCGTATATCCTGGATGGAGCGTGTCACCAATGTTGAGGTGCTGAGGCGCATGGGCGAACAAGCCGAGCTGCTGATGGCGGTAGAGAAGAGAAAACTAACATATTTCGGTGATGCGCAATGAAAGATACAGTCTTCTGCACATCATTATCCAGGGGAAGAGAGAACGAAGGAGAGCTCGCGGCAGAAGACGGGCATCCTGGCTGGAGAACCTGAGCCAGTGGTTTGGCAAGAGCACAATTTCCCTCTTCAGAGCAGCAGCCTCGAAAGTCCAAATTGCTATGATGATCGCCAATCTTTGATAGAAGTGGCAACAGAAGAAGAAGGTTATCTTTCCCTTCTCGATTGAATCCAATTCTCTTGTAGAAAACAGCACAAATATAACCAAACTATTTTGTCACATGAATTTACATCTCCAACCAGGAACCCCACTTCAGTTAGAATTCACGGTTTAACAATGAATTAAACACTGTTAAAGTATCATGCTACAGTCCCAGCAGCCACCCAGCTCTCCTAAATGGTAGATCCTTTGTATTGCATACAACTGCAATTCCAAGATGTCGTCCTCGTTACATCTACCAGCATGGAATCCAATCCTTCAATTCAATTCCACAAACACCGACACAAATGATGAATTTGTGACAGCAAGCTCAATTAAAATCCAATTCCCAGATGTTCTCGACTTAACTGCGACTTGTATGAACTCGAACCAGCAACCCCAAGTACAGGTTATAATTACTTTATTAATAACTTTATGCCAGCATACCCATTAAAATTAGTTAAGATATCTTCGTATTGACAGAAAGTGTCTATTACAGCTCTTACAATCATCCCTGCTAGAACGGACTCCTTTCACCAGTTGCAATATTCGCTATTCTTCCTTAATCACATAATTGGTCCTCTTCTTCACATCAAAGTTTGTTTCATTTTAAATTTCGCTTGTATTCCATGTATTTCAATTACTTTTGTCCTCTGCACCTTTGTATATCCATCGAATAATAGACTTTTAATTATACAGGGTTTATTTTGTTAATTTAAATCGATATAAAATAATTATGTTCACATTTTAGAAATCAAAATAAGTTGTTATTCTCAATAATAAAATTCGCTATAGCAATCCTCAATTTTAATACAATGTTTTAAAACTAACATCCTGGATTACTTTTAACTATATACAATATACTTTCTTAATTAATTTGATAAATTCCAAGTAACTTATTCATATATTAATTCAGATTATAACTTTCATAGTATTTCAGACTAACTTATAGTTTGTTCTAATTATTTACCTTTTAATTATAAATTGCTCTCTGTTAACTTCAATAACCATTCATTTTAATCCAAATATAATAATTTTAATTTATTTGTTAGAAAATTATTTTTGTATAGCTATTCTGTTTTATTTTCTGATTGATTTCACCCTTGTACTATTAATAATTAGATAGTTTTTCTATCCAAAATAACTTCCTATCTAGTATTTTTTTTTAAATCGGCAGTCCTGATCTGCAACTATTACAATATATATGCATATTATACGTTATTCAGTAATTTAGTAAGTATATAAACAAATAACTCGACAATATTATGAAGTGGTATACCTCTTACGGTGTCAGGACAAAAAACCCCTGGACAAAAAACCCCGGACATAAAACCCCCGGACAAAAAACCCCCGGACAAAAAACCCCCCGGACTAAAAACCCCCCGGACAAAAAACCCCCGGACAAAAAACCCCCGGACAAAAAACCCCCGGACAAAAAACCCCCACAAAACAGAATCTAGGATAAAAAAGCCGTCGAAAAAACGTTATCGTTAAATAATATTTAAAGTAAACTTTCGCGGCATTTGGGATTGTTATAAGGGCCAGAATATGGAAATTTCCAATATCTAATCTTAAACAGAAGGGAGCACAATCCTTAAATGTAGTTTTAAAAATAAACCATCTCGATTAGTATATTATGGCTAAGAACTCGAATAATCCGTGTTTCAGCACTTGTAGATCTGTAAACAGCAATAACATTTTTGGGAAGCGGTAGCCGTTACCTACTTTAAGCTGTATTTAGTTTTTTCCAGTAATATTCATATAATAATCCTAAAATTAGCTAGTAAGCAGAAAGCATGCTTGTAGTATGTACTAATCTTAAGCCTCCTTACCCGATTCTTAAAATTAAAACATGTTTTCTTTGCCATAAATAACCATTTCAAATTGTCCTTCTTATCTTTGTATTCAAAAAGGTAACTTAAGGTAAATTGAGTAACGGGGTTGATGTAGTATGTACTAATCTTAAGCCTCCTTACCCGATTCTTAAAATTAAAACATGTTTTCTTTGCCATAAATAACCATTTCAAATTGTCCTTCTTTTTTTGTAAACTATTTAAATGCTATTAGTAATAACATTAGATTGTAAACAGAGCTGGGCAAATTACTTTAAAAAAGTAATTAATTACTAATTACCAATTACCGCCCAATGAAGTAATTTAATTACCAGAGATTCAATTACTCACAGGAAATAGTAATTCAAGTACCAATTACTTAGTAATTGTAAATGTAAACATCAATTACTTTTTCAATTACTTTCAATAAAAATAATTGTTATATAGTTCTATTTATTGGAACTTTCTTGCAAGTTGCAACTATCATTAGTGTCGTGTCGATTCGTAATCGTAATCTAAAAATGATTACTTTTTACTTCCTTTTACTATAAAGGAAGTATTGGATTCACCCCAAAAATTCGAAATTGAGTTTTCAACAGATCTTCACGTTTCAGAGTCCCCTGAACCCAAAAAACATTTTTTTTTTCATTGGTCTGTCTGTGCGTCTGTCTCTGTGAACAGAATATCTCAAAAACGAAAAGAGGTATAGGGTTCAAACTTCATATATAAGTTTTGTGTGCTATGTAGATGAGACAGCAAGCTTTTGAAGAAAATCGCATAACCGGAAGTAGGTGTTTACTTTTGTGATTTTTCAGTTTTTTTCGATTTTTTCAAAAACGGCTCTAACGATTTTTTTTAAACTTTACATTTTTATTACATTTTTAATCTGTAATGATGTGAGATAAATGATTTTCCAGTTGAAGTACTAAAGTGGGTTTCTTTTGTTTTTTTTTCTATTTTTCTTATTAACTCCTATTTTAAATAAAACACCCGGTATATTATTACATTTTCGAATTCACCTTAAAATTCTAGAAAAAATTTGTCTCTTCAACTAACGCTCTATTTTGTACCGTTTTTGTAGAATTTGTAATTTTTGAAAATTTTTGACAAATTTTTAAAAATTAAAAATGAAATTTTTGACTAATTATAAGATCACTGTAAAAGGAAGTTGTGTGAGTGTATCACACCAGATTTTTATGTTTTGTTAACTATAGTAACCTACATAGGTACTTTATCACTTTTGAAGGTTTTTTGACAATTAAATCTTGTAGCTACATGCACCGTTCATCAAAACCAAAACTTTTTAGTTTGTTTTGGTGTAAGATGTAAGTAAATACATAAAGTCAAGGATAACAATTATACAGGGTGCAACAAAAAGAATGGGACACCGATTGGTCATAGATTCCTTAGGTTATAATAAACCGATTAAACCTAATATACCTTAGTACAAATTCCATTCAGTAAGAAGGTATAGGGACTTGGAAGTTCAATTTCAATTTTTTAATTTTTTTATTAATTTCCACATAGGTTATCACTGTAGTTGAGCTTTTTATCACGAATGTGGGTTTAGTTGTCGAGGCCCGTAGGGCCAAAGCAAATAAACCACATGAGGGACTTCCAGTGCCGAGGGGCAATTGTTTTTTTTTTAAATCAAAATCACGAAATTACAACATTTTAACCAACTTTTGTAGGTTATGTTGACGTCGGTTGACTTTTATCTATCGCCCAGCCGCCTACAAAAAGTCGTAAAACAATGGATTACTTCACTGCCCATTTCTCATATTTTAATGACGATATCGACGTTCTTCACTGGCGATTTAAAAAAATAGAAGTTGGTATACCAAGGCACTGAATTGTAACTTTTTATCACGAATGTGGATTTAGTTGCCGAGGCCCGTAGGGCCAATGCAAATAAACTACATGAGGGATAAATAGGAACTTCAGTGCCGAGGGGTACATTATGTTTTTTTTAGAAATCGAGAAATCGTGAAATTACAACATTTCAACCAACTTTTTTAGGTTATGTTTACGTCTGTTGATGTTTATCTGTCGCTTCGCCACCTATAAAAAGTCGTAAAACAATGGATTACTTCACTGCCGATTTCTCGTATTTTAATGACGATTTTGAAGTACTTCACTGCCGATTTAAAAAAATATTTTCGAATACGAAGAAATGTCGAATTTCATTTTGGCTAGATTTTGTAATGGCATTAGAAAAAACAGCACGCTGAATGTTATAAAAGTAATTTTTCCATGTTCGTGTAAAATTAATCCCCTCCCTTTGCATCGTTCGCTCATAAATTAAATGTTGAAAAACTATCACTTTTCTGAACTTGTAGAACAATCTACTATTAAATACGCCTAACATGAGGCTGAATGACGAAAATAGGTAACTTACTTAAGTATACAGGGTGCAGCATTGGATTTCTTAATTGTTTGACAGCAAAATTCTATTTAGATTTTGTAAAGAACACTACATGGCGATCCAATTGTCGCAACTTGAGCATTTTTTGTTGGCTCAGTTCGAAAAAAAAAATGTTTACCCCTTTATACGAAAGTGACATTTTCTATCGCCTGTAAGGGTTTCCCGAAAATATACGTACGTTCCCGAAAATATACGTTTTGTTCCCTGGTCAGTAATAGATTAACTAGCCCCTTATTTTCATATTTAAATATTTTTGAATGCAGCTGAATACAAGAGATACTCTCATCATAAAATGTAAACGTGTCATATGTATAAATCTGGACTAAAATGTAATTTCCTCCTTTGCATGATTATTGATTACAATACGGCTGATTGAAATAAGAATTCGTACATCAGATACAAAAATAAAGGACATTTACTCAAGCACGTAACAATGAAATCATTTTTACATTCAAGAGACCTTTATATCATGTGTTGAAAAAGAAATTAGATAAGGGTTGGCCATGGAAAATAAAACTAATGCCGACAGCAAGCTTTAGAGACAGGAATCTTTAGAATTTTCAATCACGATATCAGCGTATAATATAAACTTACAATAACAACAAAAGTGATGACAGTTAATGAATTCTAAAGCTTGCTGTTGACATTACTTTTATATTTCATGGCCAATCTTTATGTAATTTCTTTTTGAACACACCGTGTAAGAAACGGAGAAAATACTTATTTCATAAAATTACTGTCAACGTTTGACAAATGGCCCAGGTTGCTTTCATATTTTTACTTCAAATTTCAAAATCTTAACTTCTTCATTAATACCTATTAATTTTACCAAATTTTTAATATTACTTATTGATTTTAAATTTAGGGCACAAAAATATCTGAAATTACATAAATTGGGTCCTACGCAAGGTTCTTTTAAGAAAACTAAATGGAATTTTGTGTAAAACCATTACGAAGTCAATATTTGAATGTCTCGTAATTAGCATGGTTTTGTATGTTTCGGCCGCCGACGCAGCACCCTATATAACGTAAAGACGTAATGTTGGATGAAGTAATCGGATTTATAAGAAAGTCGCGATTTTTATAAGACACTATTCCAGATTTTTAATAATAATCAAACATAATATGCTGCAGCAGTCCGTATACAAAGCAGAATATGGCCATTACAAGGCAAGAAAGCGATAAAGAATGGATAATTTACAAATGTTCATTGCAAGAATGTGGTAAACTTATGCGGTGTTTTTATACTGTATTAGTACCATACCCCATACTGCATTTTTAAGTCAACCAGGCGTGGAATTTCGCAATTAGGTACATTTTATTTGTGTTTTACGCTGTTTAAATGTTGTTATCGGATTTTGGCCGTTTAGTTCAATTACTCACTCAAAAACGTAATTGTCTGAACTTAACGCCTGTTACAGTATAACCCTATGCAGGTACATCATTTAAAACAAGCAAATTGAAAGGAATAAATAATTATTATGAACCAATATCGTCTAATGAAGCTATTTTAAATTATATTTTTACCGTATGTATTGTAATCTATAACGTACTTACCGCAAATATAGTTTTAGTGTCTTCAACAATAAATATTAGTTTCACTGTTACAACCTGTGTGTATCACATCTACTACATACACGCACCAATGCACTCTTTACCCGTGATTCGTAAACGCGTCGTACAGAATGCAAATGTTGCACAAAAGTTGCTGCTATTCGATCGTCAGAGGAAATCATAAATTAGGCTTGGGGAATACCCTATCCCGATTTGTTTAATATGTAACTTAATAAGACTTTATTGTATTTTTTTGCGTTCTGAAGATTTAGCACTCAATCGAGGTCAGTAATTGAAATACCACAAAGTAATTCAATTACCTTCAGTAATTTCAATTACCACCGGTAATTTAAATACTTGTATAGTATTTTAAATACTTCAGAGTAATTTCATTACACAAAAGTAATTGAGTAATTGAATGTAGTAATTAATTACTTTCAAAAAGTAATTTTCAAGTACTTTGTAACAAAAAGGGCAATTCCCAATTACAATTACCGCATTTTGAAAAGTAATTCAATTTTAAGGCAAATAAACAAAAAGGAATTTAATTAGTAATTTAATTAAAAAGTAATTAATTACTGCCCAGCTCTGATTGTAAAGTTTGTATTAGTATTATAAAGCAAATTGAATAAAGTGATTAAGCATTGACAAAAATTAAAATTTTTTGGACTACTTACATTATACATAATTAATTAATTTAGTGCGGGGTTTTTTGTAAACTATTTAAATGCTATTAGTAATAACATTAGATTGTAAAGTTTGTATTAGTATTATAAAGTAAATTGAATAAAGTGATTAAACATTGACAAAAATAACTATTTTTTGGATTACTTACATTTTAAATAATTAACTAATTTTGTGCGGGTTTTTTTTGTAAACTATTTAAATGCTATTAGTAATAACATTAGATTGTAAAGTTTGTATTATTATTATAAAGTAAATTGAATAAAGTGATTAAACATTGACAAAAATAACTATTTTTTGGATTACTTACATTATAAATAATTAGTTAATTTTGTGCGGGGTTTTTTGTAAACTATTTAAATGCTATTAGTAATTACATTAGATTGTAAAGTTTGTATTAGTATTATAAAGCAAATTGAATAAAGTGATTAAGCATTGACAAAAATTACAATTTTTTTGACTACTTACATTATAAATAATTAATTAATTTAGTGCGGGGTTTTTTGTAAACTATTTAAATGCTATTAGTAATAACATTAGATTGTAAAGTTTGTATTAGTATTATAAAGCAAATTGAATAAAGTGATTAAACATTGACAAAAATAACTATTTTTTGGATTGCGTACATTATAAATAATTAATAAATTTTGTGCGGGGTTTTTTGTCCGGGGGTTTTTTGTCCGGGGGTTTTTTGTCCGGGGGGTTTTTTGTCCGGGGGGTTTTTTGTCCGGGGGTTTTTTGTCCGGGGGTTTTATGTCCGGGGTTTTTTGTCCAGGGGTTTTTTGTCCTAGACTCACCTCTTACACCAGTGAGCATTTACAACATATTTTGTCTTGAATACTTACTGGTAGAACGGTTTACTAGCATCTTTTAAAAAACTGTTAATACATTTCTGATAAAAACATTGTTTTACTGTTTCATGACATCTCAAAGAATGTATACAAAATAAATTTAAATTTTAAGTCGAAATATTCATCAATGCTAGTTGGGTATTGGTAAATGTTTGGTATTGCTTAGTTTTTCATTAAAGCAGCATTAGAGCACGTGCTCGTTTACTTTTATCTAATATAAAAAATATTAGCATTTCTTAGTTTGCCTGATATTTACTAGTGAGTTATTTTTAAACGCAATTCTCAAAGAATTAATAAATAACAAAAAAGCATTTATTTTCCAACATATTGCGTCTTACCTTAACTAAATTAAACAATTGTTTCCGGAAGATACCATGTCGAATATTTGCGCCACACCAATTTGCGAAGCAACAGGTTTTAAAGCTTCATCCTGCTGTTCATCCATGGAGAAGGTCACCCCGTCCACAACGTCAAACTCGGGGTTGTTATCTATACTTTGTAATTTATTTAAAGCCCCCATGCCCAAACAGTATCCAAGGGACGCAGGTCTACTAATTAAACATTGCTTGAAGGAGTCCACCCCAGAACCCGCTTTTGCAAGGGTAGCTTTGCTCAGGTTCAGCAACACCCCAAAGCACAACGCGGCGTACACAATCATTTTTTACTGAAATCTTGGATCTCCACATGCTCTCTTTATATACGGCAATGTTACGAGCCGCTAACTTTTGACCATAGTGAAAGTGCTTTGTTTGTAATTGGGGTACTTCAGTCTAAAATTCGTATCTTTCTGCAAGCTACACATGAGTTCACCTGAGGTGGCTGAAGCGTACATTTAAAAAAAGTTCAAACGTTTAACGTTGAGCCAAAATTATATACTTTGTTCTTATGACTTTTTTCCAAAAACCGAACACTGTTAAAGTGCAGAAATTTATTAGGGTTAGTAATGTTTAATTGTTGCTCTTAGAATTTACGTAGGCGCTCTTCTAGTGAAAAGGTCTCGTTAATAGCTATGGGAATTGAGTTTTCCAGACAATAGTTTGACGTGCACTTTCTCCTTCGGCGATGTTCACATGGCGTTTCTTTTCAACAGTAAATCTGATACATTAACTGCAATTTTTTGAACCATGGTGTGAAAACAAAGGAAATAAACTGTTTTGCATGTTTTTGATTGGTCAAATGGATCAAGGTAAATCTTGGAGAACCCAAACAGGGCAACAGAAAAGTTGCTTGCTCTCACCGATGACTTAGTTTGATAATTGGGGACATATATTTTTCTGTAATTGCAAAGTAATTGTAGTAATTTATCATTACAGAATATTCAGTAGTTCAATTAATGATAGCTTCTTTTGATTTCTTAAAAACAATTAAACTATATTGTCAATATTCTCACTTCGATCGATAAACTTTAATCGTCAATATATTGGAAGATAATATAAATAGAACTTCAGTGTGTTGAAGTATTAATAATGTTTAATGATGTATGAAAAAAATCGGTTGTTATTAGTTAAGACAGCGATGGAATAATTGGCAAAAATATTAATCAATGAACAATACATTACTGTGTTAAATTTAAAATATAAAAATCAATATTGTTTAAAGATCTGCATAAACTGTTTTAAAATTTGAAAATTTGTTTCATGGCGTTTCAAATATTTTAGTTAGTAAAGAAAGATCACATAAATATAATCTCACACTAATTCATTTGATCTATATGTATCGTAACTGTCGATTAATATTTTGTCTTGGACATGACGTGCTCTGTTTACATGTTCATTCTAAGCTTTACGGCATTTCTTGATAATTTTACAATATCGTTTATGCTGTACAGCTAATGGAATTGTTGATTTGATACTCTATACCCTGCTAGAGACCTAAGGGTTCTAATTCAGCGTTTCTTAAAGCCTGCTTTGCTCTGCTAATTTTTGTTGGTGTGTCGATGGCGTAGCTAAAATGAGCCTAACGGCACACTGTGGTAAGTCTTTTGAGCCCCGACGTAATTGGTCAAATTATAACACGGAGGGTTATATTCCTTATACTTTTATAAATACACTAACTGTTATCCGCGACTTCGTAAGCGGGAGGTTCGTTATTTGTGTATTAAATAATGATTAATTATTTCCTCCCATCCCATCTCATCCCTTCCCGGCCCGTCCCGTCCCGTCCCGCACCGTTCCCTTCCCACCCCTCCCACCCCATCCCTTCCCGTCCAGTCCCGTCCCGTCCCGTCCCGTCCCGTCCCATCCCGTCCCGTCGCGTCTCTTCCCGGTCTCTTCCCGTCTCGTCCCGACCCGTCATCTCCTATTTTCACCTTTAGGGGACAACTTTGAATGACCTAGTTCAAAATTTTATCTTACAAAATTCCAACCTCTTTTTTACCCCTTTAGGTGTTGAAGTTTCAAAAAACCTTTCTTACCGGATGCCTACTCCCTATTAGAAATTTGCCTGCCAAATTTCAAATGCCATTTTCGCAATCAACGTCGCAAAAAACCTAAATAACGACACCCATATAGATTTTTAGGATTATTTACCCCATTTCACCCCCTAAGGGGGTGATTTTTGGAAAATCACGAAATACGTGTTTGCTTATTTATTTTTAGGAGTACTCCTACGAAGTTTCAAGTCAAAATGTCTATTTAATATTATTTTTCCATACAAAATTGGAACCTCCATTTTACCCCTTGATGGAAAACTTTATTTTTGACAATATCGGAAACTTTTTTCAGTTATCTCTTTATTCGTTAAAACTTTGATAACCTTTAAGTCTCGTAACTTCTATATTGCATTCTTTTGATGATGAAACAACTTTAAAAAATTTGAAAAATAACAAAACCTGATTTTCATCGTAGATAGGTGTAGTTGGATATTTAAACGTAGTTTTAGATTCTAATCAACTTTTCTTAATAACAATTTTCGATATTGTCACAAATAAAGGTACTTTACTCTTGAGCAGAATTCATATTTTTTGACATTCCTCGTATACGGCTCTAAAAAATTGATACCTGATGATTGCATTTTAAGTTTTGGACCATGCAGAACTTTTTATAAAGAATAACTTTGTTTCGTAAAATTAATAATAAAAAAGTTTTCCATATGGTGCGAACTTAAGCAGACACACTGTATATAGTATTTTGTTTTTTAAAATTGCTAGCCAGCTCAATAGCAAGGAGATCTTTCTTACTGTAATTTCTCAAATACCCGATTAAGACAAGCGACTGTTGAAATGTATCAGAAGTTGACCTGTACTCGTACTAAACTTAAAACGCCAGCTTCAAAAATTCATTCAAATAAAAGATCAATTCGCTTAAACACCAATCAATAACAAATATCTGTATATGTTTTGTAAAATAAAACTAATAAGAAACCTAAATACTATCACACGAAACCAAAAGCGGTTTTTACTACACCTTCATTTTGAAAACAATGTCAATCTATGCGCAAATAGCTGATCCTACTAAACATTGAATTTAACAATAATTAAATCATCCAGCCGACAGCTGTTTCTGTAACTCGTTTATGCTGCTAGTCCACTGCGTATACGCCACAGTACAGACACGCCAAACTATGATATTAAATTATTCTGAGAGCTGGTGCAACGACGTCATTATGGTTGCAGTGCTGTGCGTATATTCTACAGCTCAGTACGCGCTAAACCCATGACAGTGCGAGTACACCTTTTGTCGCGCTATGACTCACATGATGCTGCCTCTATGGCGACCCCTTTGTTGCTGATTACAGTATAAAATCACCCACCGGCAGTGATGACTAACGAATGCAAGTTGGGTTCTACTTGGACTTCGGCTCCTATAGCGGTAATGCCTTTACTATTATGTCGTGTAATGACATGGGCGCTGTTTCTGTTGGCGTTCTAGATCCAAATATCCGGAAAAGTACAATATGAAATAGCCCCCTTCTCCACACATACCTAAACTACTCCTTCCAAACGGTCTACTATATCTGCCAATCAACATTTAACTTGGCAGCCTTTGTTACTTCAGTTGGAGTACGCTGTTCAGTTTCGAAAGCTAACATTAAAAGCTGCAATGAGCAAATAAAATTTACTCAAGAAACTTGTACATAATTACAAAATATATTTACAGATTCTTTTATAGTTAAAGCGGGTTGATATACGAATAATTATGTCTTTTCGGATTTTGCTCTCAATGTTGTTTATAGTGAAGTCGTAGTAATGCCCTCCAAAGCAAGCTACATTTATCAGTCTACCCAATCTTCTACCTTAAAATAATTTCTTTTTTTCTACCATTTCTTAAATAATTTGTAATCAACGTTTGAAGAAAAAGTACTATACGCAATTCGGCAAAAGTATCTTTTATGTGACTCGGCTGCACTTATCCGTCCAGCCACGACACATAAAGTATCATTTTTGCTACTAATAACATGATATTCTATTATATTTTCATAACTTTATGTTTACCTTAACTATACCTTTTCAAATTAAAATGGCAATCATTAAGTTGGATCATATTCCAGTACCGAATCTGTGCTTCTTACGTTACATTTAATACTGAAAAATCTATAAAGTTACATACTAGTGATGTAATTGTATCATGTAACTGTTAAGCGTAGTGTGTTACTGCATTAATTAAAACAAATATTCCAGAGTGTCTTAAAATATGTGGCTTATCGTTACGTGTTTTTAAATTACAAATATAATACAATGGAGTACAATCCATAGGTTATGTACTACTGCCACGTTTATCAAAGTAATTTATGCCACATTTGGTTCTGCTCTTTAGTATTTCCTTGAAAATTTTGAATATGGGCCTTTGAAGTTGCTAAAGGTAAACCAAATTCGCCAATATCTTACTAAATTCAGGTATAGTTTGTTCGCTACTATCGTTTTCTTACTGATACAATTCATTCCTCGCATCGGGACAACATGCATTAATACCTCAGTTTAAGCTAAATCCTTCATTCCCCTAGGTTTCTTTTCTTTTACCTCCATTTTAGCTGTTCGTACGCCTAAGTACTGGCAATTCGTGCAATTTGGTCCACGTAGCGAGAATGTGAACGTCCTTTTGGTCTTCTTCCATCAACAACTGATTTTACCATTACCTTTTCCGGAGACTCGCAATTTCTTGTCGTAACGTGACAAAATAAATCTAACTGAACCTAGATAGTGTTCGCTAATGTAAAATTTTTGTAATATGAACGCATTTGTGCATTTGCTATAATATTTTGCAATGGTAATTCTTCGTTTTATTTACCTCCGCAATCACCTCTACTTTAAATCCTTACTTGTACGTAAGTCACCTCTTCAAGCACTTTTATTCCTTGTCCAGTTTTTGGACCTGAGCAATTTTTTTGTACAATGTATTACCAGCATTTTTTAAATGTTAATTTTTAATCCAGTTAGCTTTAGAATCCGCTAGAAGTGTTTTGTCATCCGCATATCTACAGTTACTTCTCCCCTTCTTAACAGATTCCTCCTCTTTAATTATTATCAGTAGCTTGGTGGATGATCTTTTAACCGCAGGTGTTGGGTAAATCAGGGGGGATAATGCAGCATTGTATTAGTGCTTTAGTTACAGCGAATTAGTACCTAGCTAATATGCTCTTGCATAGATCCTGCTATTTGGCTTAACTAGGTGACTAGGTACTCTCATCTCGATTATAATTTTTACAGCTTGTCGTACTTTGCATGCTCAAAGCTCTTCGTATGACGTAGAAAGCGTAAGTATCCTGACGAGTTAAATATTATAACGACGTAATTTGTTTTTGTTTCTATATAATAGTAGAATAAGTATGTTTTAGCAAACTAATTTTCTCAGAGTTTCAGTGTCACAAAATATTGGTAAAACATAAGTGTATTTTTATAATTTCGTATTCTTCCATACATCAATGCATTGGTGTTGTAAATATTCTGTTACATGTTTGAATTACCTTCTATGATGTATGAAGAAACATTCGGATGGAAAATTATTTAAATAGTCTTTCTACCAGCATGTCCATCATGTCAAAGCTGACAACTTTTTGCACAGTTTCTAGTGTCAAACGTGACTTTAATTTTAGTGTGTGACGTAAAACACAGGCTTTGCCGTGAATTGGTATGGCAACACAATAGAATGCCTAATGTGTGAGAAAATATATCTCATCGACTAAATTTGTATATTTCTGTCACGATCCCAAAAAATATTGTATGTAACACAGTCAAAAGATGTGATTATAGCACTTGACAGGTTGCCAGCTCGGCCTCACCTCGTAAGACGACTCATGTCGCATACCATCAACATGCACTTTGTGCTTTTAGTATTATATTCCACTGATCTATTATTTGTTCGTTGTATGTGTGATTCGAGGTATATAAAGCAGTCCATAACGCCCGAGGACTCCCTCCCATGCCCTTTCCAGAGGAAATAATAAGCGGGCGTTATCATTACGTTCTTCTCTGAATGTCGTTTTATTTTCTACTTTGACTACGCTTAAAAAGCTGCAGAGCAGTTCATAACGCCCTAGGGCGTTATGAGCGAGCGTAATGATAATATGTTTTTCGGACTTTTTCCACTGTCTAGGGTGTAAATCACACAACGTTTCGGGAGTTTTGTTCTACTCCCGTCTTCAGGTGTTCCTGGTTAGTCCTGAGAAGGACTTATATTCTACGTTTTTCTCCGTAAATTTGTTCCTCTAAGGCCAGCGGTCCCGGGTTCAAACCCCGGGGGAGGCACAAATTTACGGAGAAAAACGTAGAATATAAGTCCTTCTCAGGACTAACCAGGAACACCTGAAGACGGGAGTAGAACAAAACTCCCGAAACGTTGTGTGATTTACACCCTAGACAGTGGAAAAAGTCCGAAAAACATATTATCATTACGCTCGCTCATAACGCCCTAGGGCGTTATGAACTGCTCTGCAGCTTTTTAAGCGTAGTCAAAGTAGAAAATAAAACGTTATATGCACCAGGGGCATTACTTATTGCTCACAGCCCTCGGGCGAACTTCTAAACCCTCGGGGCAGAGCCCTCAGGCTTGTAAACTTATCGCTCTTGGAAAGGCATAAACATCTTCATAATGCCCTTGGTGCATAAATAACTATTAATTTTGCTAAGTTACGAAATATTTTGCTATTTTTTATACAGTTGAAATATCTGAACTCTGAATCGCCGATTATCTCAGCCACGAATAAACTCACCTATAATATTGGTGTGCAAGGAGAAGTGCGATGAAGATTAGATAACTTTACAGGTTAATTTTGCATTTAAAACGTTTTAGTTTGTAGGACTAAAAGTTTATTTACGTTGTCTAAGAGTTTTTTGCCTGTTTGTCATTAGGTATAAAATTTATGGTAACATATACACTCTTATTTTCCTTCAAAGAGAGTACATTTCAGAAAATTTCCTGTATTTTAATCGATACAAAGTTGTTCATAGAACTAATTCAAGAAAAAATATTTCTAATTTAGTCATAAAAAGCGAAGCTAGAATTTATTTAGTGCTTGTTGCACTGCTGTTAAACAGAAGTACTACACTTGGTTTCATTGAAATCGATTACACCTAATTTTTGGATGTGTAAACCTGTATTTATAGTTACCTAGTTACTCGAAGTGCCGACTAATAATAACTACATATATGAAGTAAAGCCTTGTTTACGCTAGGAAAAAAATTAAAATAGTATATTATACATCAAGGTAGCGAAGTGCAGTATTATAACCTGAGCGCATATTAGATACTGAGCGCGCAGCGCGAAGTATCTAAAGCGCGAAGGTTATAAGACGATTCGCTACCGTGGTGTATATACTATTTTTTGCACTACCAAACGGCTTAATACCTAAATTCCCAACAAATTTCGAAAATATGTTAACTGTCAACCTGACAATACAGCTCTTTAAAACGTCAAAATTAAAATAGTCATATTTGGTAACTTAGCAATTTATCAGTTACCACGGTGAAAATTGTTTATTTTACTTTCTCTCCCTTGGTGGAGAAAATCAAATTCACGACCTAAAGATAGACCAATAACGGTGCGTTCTGAGACTAGTAGTGCAAAAAAGCGTTTATTTAATATCTTAATTGTAGACGAATTCAGTGAAACCAAGTGTGTGTACCTTCCTGCATAGTAATAAAACAACAGGAGCAGCTTTAAAAGCTTACCTGCAGCATGCCGGGCATAACCTTTTATAAATCATAAAAACACCTGCTTTTAAGCTTAAACTTCTTTTTCCTGAAATTAATTATGAAGTTTACGCTTAAAAAGAACTTGCGACCATTAACACTGGCTGCGCTTAAGGCTTCTTAATTTTTCACAATTTATAGAGATAATTTATAAACGTGTTGCTTTAATGCGCAGGAAGACAGCGATTTCTAAAACTGAAACGGATTCTTTACGATCAATAAACCTCAGCTTGCATAATGTTGTTTTTCTGTTTTCATTTTATATCTGGAGGACGAATTTTGTTATGAGTATCTGTGCCTTTCTATATGTTTTCGTCAAAATAAAACAGCCCGCGGGCAGGGTAAATATAACAGGATGTATTATTTTTATACAAAATAATATTTAGAAATAAATTAAAATATAATAAATAAATACTACTACTATCAACATGCTAGTCTCCATTCGCCATGACAATAAATAATGAAATAATTCCTTACGTTATGTACAACTTCTCAAGCAGTCGAGCAATTCTAGTAATTTATCTTAGTGCTACCGAGTATTAGCATTGGACCCGTTAGCTGAACTTAAGGTTAAGAGTTCGTAATTCCAGTAGAGTCCTCTTTGTGAGCTCTGTAAGCAAGATCTTGCCCGAAAGACCTGTAATGGCCGTGATGGTCGTCGTGAGCGACGACTTCGTAAGTCGAGGAGTGCTGCTTGGAGTCCGCCAGCTTCTTCAGCCCGATGATCAGCGTTATGGTGAGAGCGATTTTAGCGATCAGGAGGGCCTTGAAAGCTACCAGGGCGAGCATCTTCAGCGCGATGGCCCCCAGCATGGCGGCCTTGAGCTTGAACAACATGAACAAGGGCATCATGTTGCCCTTTTTCTTCTTCTTGCGACCTACGACATAAAAAGTTAATTAATATATATAACATTGTTATCATGTTCTTTGTTGCAAACTTAACCGGATTCCACTTAAATAAAAAAATCCTTAAGTAGTAACCTTTAGCTTTATTTTAATTTTTACATATTAAACACAATATTTGTTTTTGAGAGTGTTTCAGACATACTACGTAGTTAAATTTTATGCTACACTGTAGTGATTTCCTATCTTTGTCATTTTTTTTTAAATTTTTGGTACTCAGCCAACAGCCGTTAGGGGCCGCTGTACATTTTATGGGGACTTCCAACCCCACTAAGGACTGTCATGATGTTATTATGACATCCGGGACCAACTATTTCCGTAACAGCCGTATCACGAGGCGCCGAGAGAAGCAGCCATGGAACTCCCATCTAAGTTTTCTTTAACAAAGATACATTGGTCTTAAGTGTTCCTACGAGTTTCCTTCTTTTTAAATTTCAAAACAACTATCAGCAAATATTTTGTGTGGAAATTCAACTGACAGTAGTGAAAATGCATTGCTCAAGACAAACGTAGAGTAACAAGGTTAATATACAGAACTAACGAAGAGAATTTAACAAAGAATGAATATATAACGATTAGTAGTCGATGTTATGAAAACCAATTCGATGGGTTCGCCAGTACCCTGCATACGTCCTGATATTGTTGAGATTTACATTATTCTATTCATCATAATTTTTTTTAATTTGTCGATCGATGGCTTTCACAATAAAATCGAGCATTCTGGAATAAAGTACAAAAGGCGTTTCTTATGCTAGCGCATACTATTTTAATGCATTTATAAGCAGTTTTTCGCCTAATAGGTCCGCAACCGTTGATGCGTTCTGTGGGTTGAAAATAAATTCCTCGTGTCCTTTTCTTTCCCGTGGCAATTCTGGTTTAGACAGCATCGTCGTAAACCTTATGTGAACAGATTAGGGTTTTTTTTTTGAGTTTTCACGAGCTTAAATGGTTCGTATTGTTGTGCGATATTGAGGGGCGAGTCCCATATGAGGTATTTGCTATGCTTGTTATCGATGAGGGAATTTGAAAGTAGATTATCGCTACTGACCATAACACCACATTTTAAAATTTATTAACGTGGCTGAGCTCTGCTTTTTGTATGCAGACTTGAGTGGTAAGTTCGAAGCCCGGACCTATTTCTGCTATCGGAAGTTACTGTGTGGATCCTGCGGGCATTGCTCTACGTGCAGAACAGTTCTTCGTTAAAGGGAGTTTGGTTCAGCAGCCCTTCTAAGCGTTTAATCAGGTGGGGTCAAGACCTGCGTTGGCTCCTGCAGAAATGTTTAAATACCCGAACCATAGACCCAGATGTGCTCGACTAGTAGTGTTTTATGTCTACCACAAAGCGTGCCCTGCTCGTTGAATATTTGTAATTATAACATCAGTGCTTAACTTTCGACGCTTCGCCTGATGTGGTTTAGAAAATAGAATTTATATCGTTGAAGTTTTTGTTATTGCTTTTCTAGCTAAAATTGCATGCTGGTTTGTTATCCCAGCAAGTAACATAATTCAATTAATTGTGGAAAATATGCAGGTACCTAAATAAATAGCCCTCGGTTATAAAGAAATAGGTTGTATGTGGTAAGGTGTAAAAGACTTAATTAGTCAGTGAATGTTATACAGCTTTATACAGAGATTGCTTCTATTTAGTTTTGAGTAAGCATAGTGCCGGAAGTGGGGATCCGGACTTCTGTGTTAAAACTTTGGTTTTTTGCTGTGATTGCGTAATTTAGTAGTTCGAGGCCTCAAGGAATCAGCAGGCAACGTGCCTATTGAAACAACTTGGCGCCGTATAATTTAGTTTCCACATTTTCGAAAGTTATCGGGTCAATTATCCCTGGCTAGTGCGTAACATGTTTCCATGTATTATCGGCAAGAACATGTATCAAGATCTTAGTGCTGTAAGACCTGTACCAACAGCAAGAATATTTGCTTGTGAACCTTTATACCTTTTGGTAACTTAGAGCATTGGCGGAATAGAGGACCATTATGATACGAATTTGCTTCATCAATTTGTAAGGGTTCTACATTCATACTAACTTCATCTTCAATCATTTGTCTTATATTCTTGAGACATTGCGTCGGATTGTCTACAATATTTTCGAGTAACATAAAAATTTCAGTTTTTATGAAATGTCTATCAACTCAAACAATGAAGTAACTATGTTTTGTTTACAACAAATAGTTTATAATACACAAATGATGCACAGTATTCACAAAAGTTTATCTGAAGTTCCAAGACAAGCCTCGAAATTTAGTAATTGTTCGATACCTAGCAAGGTTTCGACGCACCTCGGAGTATTATACATATACATATGAGCTTTTTTATGCTTTTTAGGTCCATCGCTTGATAGGAGTTTACATTTTCTCCGGTACTGCGCTGTCCTTTTCCAGTTAGTTATACTTTCTTCTTTAGGTTTTCTAGAATTGTTTTCTTCCATCTACCTCTGGGCTTACCTCTATGTCGATTGCTCTCTGGCTGCCTACATCACCTTTGACTATCGTGCTGTTATCTAATCTTTCGAAACATCCCGACTTCTTCGAGGTTTGATGATTTCTGTAATCCGGGTGTCTTTGAAAAATTTCGTATAGTTCTGCATTTGCACATCTCCCCAATATATCGCCTGTCTTTTTTCCTTCATATATTCGCCTTAGTATTCTACGGTGTCATTCTGCTAGTTTATTTTGCTCCTTTTTCCATGATCCAGGTGTCACTGCCATCTAGAAGTGTGGGCGGTAACAACGAGTTATATATCCTCACAGTTATGTTTCGAGATGCGTCTTTATGTTACAATTTTGTTGAGTCCTCTTGTGCACTTGTTACTTTCCATTATTCTCATACCTATTTCTAGTTATTCTTCACATTTCTTCTTTGTGCGCACCCCCAGATATACTTAGCTGTCTATCACTTAACTCCTTAGATTTTCTTTGACTGGTTGTAGTCTAAACCACTCATTTTGATTCTTCTCCTCTTTGGTTCTTATTCCTATTAATTTGCTTTTGCTTTTATTGATTCGTAAACCCCGCGTTGTACACTAAATATCACACTATTTCTGGTAGGCCTTTCCTTCTACTAGGTAGAGGCAGCACATCATGCAAATGCCATAATCTGGCGACTCTTGTTGTGTAAGGTTCCGTTTTTGTTTATTTTACTACTTCTTACCGCTTTTTCTAGTGCAACGTTAAATAACATCGTTGATAGCGGGCCCCCTGTTGTAGACTTCTTTTTATTTAAGTAGCTTGAAAAAATTCTGCTCACTCGCACTGCGTTCTGCGTCTATAGGCATAAAATATGTAAGGACGTTATATTTGTATAGTTATCTGTTGGAATTTGTTTCATGATGAAGGTTCAGACATGTTTCATGATCAAGGTTTGGTCAGTCGTAGATCTGCTTTTCTAAAACCTCCTTGGTATTCGCTTAATACATTTTTAACATATGGCTACATTTGGTCAAGGTTGGAACTATCTTATAAACTACGTTAAGTAAAACTATCCCTCTGCAATTATGGAACCTGTGGGGTTGCCTCTTTTATCTCCCGTTTTCATAATATTCTTACTTTGTGCGGTACCTTCCTTGAATAATTCTTCAAAATATCATCTCCACCTTACTATTATCTCCTTTTATGTTTTTAATAAATTTCATTCTTTTTTCCTGTAGTATACTGATCTTTGTTAAAACCCTTTTTTGTGTTTAACTTCCTTGTAAAAGTTTCTGACTTCCTTACTTTTGTACTCCTGCTCCATTTCTTTAGTTTCTTTATGTTCTCTTTTGCGCGTTCTTTTGTTTTGTGTATGTTCTTTGATCTTCTTCTGTACCAGATTGTAGAAATTGTGGTCTCAACCCTTTTCTTCATTTATCTGTTCTAAACACTCTTGTACCAACGATTTCTTTCCTGTCTGGTATTTGCAATTTCGTAGATTATTATTGAACGATTTTGTTACTATGTCTTCAATTTTCTCACATTTTTTTCTTTGCTAGTGCTACGAGTTTCATCATTGTCGTCGTTATTTCCAATTTCTTGCCTGTAATTTTTTAATTTCCTCTTCTTGTGTTGCCTTATGTTTCTTTTTAGTTCTTCGGTTTTTGACTGAAGGTTACTTATCACTATCTGTATATTTTCTCTATAAAAATGCCAACTCGTTCTGTTTTTTTTTTGCAGCAAGATGAATTAGTTTCAGTCCGTTATCCTTATTTCTAACGTGATTGCTCCCACTTCCAGTCAGAGTTTTGTATATTTCTTCTTTTCCTTGTTTGGGGTTTTCATTCCCGATTAAATTCTTACATTTCTGCTCTTTGATACCATTTTTCTTTTCTCCTGTAGAAGCAACTTTATATACAGGGAATAGTAATAATGCTAAAAGCTACAGATTCTTGGCAATCTAAATGTAAGAATACCTATTTATGTATCAAGTTGCAAAATGAAAGCGTTTTTTACACTAGACGTAAAGTTTTCCCTACGAATGAAGCAAGTTGGGCAATACGTTGTGTGTGAAAAACGCTAATTTTGATTTTCACAGATTTTCTGTAATTTTGAGTCCTATTAATTTTTATAGTAAATAAATTTACTTACATCTACAAAGTTGTTCTAAATTTTTATATTAGCACTAGTGTCAATATAAGATCTCATACACCAACTAGTGTCAATATGAAATCTCATATTGCAACTAGTGTGAATATGTATGCATCATTTTGACGCTGACAACGACAACAAAATTTTATTATATTAGGTCAAAATTACAGAAAAATATGTTTTGAAAATATGCTCAAAAAAGGATTAACCCGATTCGGTGAGTGCTAGCTTGTTTGCTCCTTACCTTCCTCTATTGATCTTTTGAACTCCATCATTGCGGCATCCGGCACCTTGAATTCGATGGTGTGAGAGGCGAAGTAATTAAGAATTCTGTCTGCTAAGATTTTGTCGATTGCATCCTCTCGCGCGCGCGGTTCTTCCGGCAGCTCTGGAATGCTGTAAACCCTACCCGACCTGTCGATGCTACCCTCGTTTGGCTTAATGCTGAGCCCTGCGCCGATCGCTAAGCTGCTTGGAAATTTGTCTACGAAGTGCAAAGCCCTTTCCTGAAACAGCACAGTAGTAAATTAATGATGTGTATTTCGCCAAAACTAGAACTTTTAAAAAGTTAACTAAGCTAAGTTGTCAAGAAAAACCCAACCCTTAGTTAAATCAAACAATTATTAAATTGCAAAAAACATTTTAAGTTAGTAATTCCATATGAGATCTTGATTAAAATTGTCGAACCAGCGAGGGTAGGGTAGTTAAACCTTTATTTGTCGGGAATGTTGCCCAAGGAACCACCAATTCTAGTTTGCGAATTAAGGTAAATACCGCCGGTAGAGCTGGAGAAACAGGGATGCTGGAACGTCAAGATGTGTCCTAAACTGCTGCGATATATGTGTGTATATAGTCGCAGTCCCTCGGATCAAACTTACCTTTGTTGATCAGTATTGCTCCTCTGAACCAATTTTACAATATAAAATACAAATTCGATAAGTAAAATACAAGGGGTAATATAAATATTACTCTATTAAAAGCAACTATCAAAACATGTGAAAATTTACATGAACGGTTGTCGTAAAATTCCATTCTAAGCCATAGGGGGCGTCAATCTTGTTTTACAAGCTACTACGTTAATATATATTTTCCAACGCAAGTTAGGTACTTAACTTAATACAACGAAAATCCGTAAAGGGGTTTACACGAAACTTCAAAAAAATTCAAAAAAAAAATTATTCCGCTGGGGTTTGAACCTTCGCCGCATCTGCGTAGCGATTGTAACCTTATCGATGAGTCGTACTGCCCCATCTAGCCTTATTGAAATGAGTGCGGCTCGCACCTGTATTTAACGGAACGGTCTTATTTTTGAAACGTTTCGACTCTTTTGTGACATTATCCTGTATCTGTTGGGTCCTATTTTCGTCAAGTGTAAAATATTTAATTTTTTAAGGTGTTTACCCTGTCTGAAATTTTCTCGATTTCATGCCAGGTAAACATACTCGTATAATCTGCATGAAAAATATCGTCATCCTCCAACAAATAGTTTTGGAGTTATACCGCCAACAGGTAGACAGACAGACAAACGAAATTAAGAAAACCTGTTTTTCGTCATCTAGAGACCCTGAAACATAAAGATCTGAAGAAATCTCGGAAGGTGATCTTTTCGCAATTACAAGTAAATATCAACATAGAGGAGGCCGTGTTGGATGCGTAGATTCTTAACGGCGTTTAGAGCAGCATGCGAGGTTTATTAGTTAAACCGGACACTATAAATAATTAAATATCTGGATGGCTCGGATTCATTCTCACAATCGTAATCTGATCACAGGGTTGCTGCACAACACACACACACACACACCTTAATGCTCCGATGAAGACCCCTGGGATGATTAGTAAACTCCCTAATGTAGAAGGTATCAACGAAGACCCCACCAGATGAGACAGCCGTCAATAATAGAAGCAGAACTACCCCTATCGTTTCAAAGTCAATTCAAAAAGTTAGTGGCAAGGGTAGACACGTCACCGGCTCTTTAAAGGGCAAATGAAAAATCTTTGCGTAATTATTCTGTCGCGATGTTCTTAACTATATATCCGGAATTCTTTCGCTTGTCCTTGTGAAAAGGTACGAGAATATGAACATGGGCACGTATCGAGCTCTTAGTGATTCTCACGGGGTCTCGTTTGCACTTACAGCGTTAAAAATTTTAAACTGCGGTGCCGCTATGCTACCTTGACGGGACGGTACAACCTGCTTGGCACGTGTTTGCCAGACAGCAATAATCGGTTTTGAATTACCAGATGGGCAGGCTAGGACTGAAATATTTTTCTTCAATATTTCACCCCAAGGCCGTATTATGGTATAATTTAAGTAAGAGTTTCAGGGCGAAATGTTATTTATCACACATTTTATTTGAACAAGCCATACTACTTAGCATGAAAATATCAAAGTTGATAGAAAGTGCTATATAATAATATAGGGCTTAGGAAAAAAATCTTTCCATATAGGTTTAGCTTTTCATTATTCTTATTAATATTGTACATATTTACAGGGCATCAATAATTACTATGGCTATTGGGGCCGAGATCTACGTTTTCAATTTATTTTTAAACCACTAAATTTTAGCTACACTCGCAAATAAATACAATACAGAGTAAATAACTAACAAACTAATTTAGTATTCAAACTCAATAAAAAAAATTGTAAGCAACCATAGTGAACGCTCAAGCGACTGCTGATGAAGTGAGAGAGCGACCACATCTTGCAAACCGTTTTTATACAATGTTGCTCATTGTATGTTCCTTTGGAATTTAATTAATGTTTACCTGCAGGGTTTTCCAGACAATCAGCAGTCCTGGATGTCACACTCGTTGAGGGATTGCGATGTCTGTGATCTGTTTGCAGCTCCTTTTCTACATGATCTGCTTGGCAATGATGAAGTCACGAGAACATCTTTCGGCTTAGATGTAGACCGGCGCCATGACTTGGTGGCCGTAGTCTAGGGTTGTTGTTCTTCCTTGTACTTTTGCGGTTTGGTAACTGAGTACATTTGCTTCATCAGTTGTAGTGTAGACGGGTTTTAACCGTTCCCAATAAACACATGTGCAGCAATCAAGGTCCTTGCGAAAATCATTCGCTGGCCGTGTGCAGAGCATTTGATTATCGCATTGCATTAAAATACGCCTATAATTTCATAATATATTCAGCAGTAAGAAAATCGAGTGGTACGCCATATACTGCTGTAGAGTTGATATCTTTTTTGAATGTTGGACAAATGCCAAGTAATATTTTAAAAGGTACTCAACCCACCTGGTGTCGGTATAGCACTCGGTGGAAGTGCCCAACCATTCAATTTGCTGTAGAATGGTATGACTAGGTGCGATTATGCTGTGACACGATAAAGTTGGAAAGTTTCTCGAGAAGGTGAGAAGCGAACTGCCGGCAGCAATCAGTAGTTATCCGCAGGGTACACCGAATCTAGCAATCCAGTAGGAATAGAACACTTTCTAGATCAGAAGGATGCGTATTCAGATCACGTCTAGGTCACCACATTAACTTGTTGCAATTTTCAAAACAACTATAGTAAATGAACACACGCAACTGCCGTTGAAGTGAGATAGTGGTTTAACTTTGCAAACCCTTTTTATACCTGGCTCCCCACTTTCTATTACATCAAAATTTGGTATGCGTTTGTCTATTTTGGTTGTCACACAATGAGAATTTCTGCATTTTGAGTCATTGCAATGACCGTAAGCTTCATTCAAAGCCCTTGCTACATGAGAAAATGTAATTCAATATTCTTGTGACATTAAAATCTAAAATATCGCACAATAAATCAATAAAGCAAGCATTCAGCTCATCTTTACTGCTGATTTGATGCTAAGAAATAGTAGAAATCGTGATGTAAAGGAAGCATCTATTGTATACAGGACTGCACTGTGTCATATTTACTTTCCAAGACTATTAAATTCTAGATTAGATGGTCGTCCTCTCTCTTTCGGTGATATTTCTTTTGGAATCCCTGGATAGGTTTCATATTCAATATCACTCTCAAGTTTCACCGCTATAGATAACGGGAAACTTTTTAAAACCTCTCGAAAATCCCCCGTCAATTTATTGAAATCAAAACGTCCTTTTTGATTCATTTTTGTCACTGTGAACGACGTCTTCTTTTGCAACTTTTTCAAATTACTTTTCTATTCATTAAAGCAAAGTCTGCCATTCCGGTTTTTTTTTCTTTGATATGTTACTACTTCAGGTGCTGTAACCACAAACCTGCCATACCTAGTTCTAAATTTGCCTTAAGCAATTGTTAGAAAAATTATTATTGTACTATTTGAGGAGACAACTGGCAGCTTCATCTAAGCTTTAATTACCGATGTTTCACCCTGGTATTTACTGTAATAGCGTTAACTAAGATTATTAAAAAAATATTCTTTTATAAGCAATGTCCTGTAGTTTTGAATCGGAAACTCTTGTTGCAAGTCTAAAGCAAGAACGTGTATCCATGATTTTATTTCGTTTTCGTGTCAACATACTTCGACATGTCTTGCGCTGGTTGGGCTTTTCTCAGGTTAAGTTCTTCGTGAAATTCCCGTTCACAAGTTGCAACGTCCTTATCCTATTTGTTTTCTAGATCAATTGAAACTATGAATTCATAACATTTTCCACATGTGTCGCCCTTCGAAGGTTTCAGCAGACATTGAATTATTCAGCTAAAATTCTTTTAAATTTAGCAGCACCCACAGCGTTCCTATTATCGTTGAAGACAATGTTGTTTTCAATAGTACATTTCCTCCTCAATTCCTATCGTATATCCTTTGGCTTTCAGTTGTTATTTTCATAGTAAGAAATAGGAGGAAGTAGACTCTGCTTGAGACATTACTTTTCTTCAATTCATCCAAACTATATATTTAGTATCTTTTCAAATTTTTTAAAAATCATTTAAAAATATTAAAATGGTGCGATTTTCTATATTCAGCCATATATATGAAATAGAATTAAACTCCAAATTTGTCGCCGATTACCCAAACTATTAAATAATGGTTATATAAAGAAGTCGCTTCAAACAAAAAGAAAGATGGATAACGTGCGCATCTAAAGTCAGTTTCAATTGAAAGCTGAAATAGACTGATTATGTTTTCTCAATACAAATGCAACTAATTTTAGTGAACGAATACGTATAAATATACAAATGTTAGGTCAGATTAAAAGTTGCCTTTTTACACACGCCGAAAGGGGTTAACAATTCGTGGAACTTCTTCGAGCGGGTTCAACTTAGCATAGAGACCGTGGTAGTCAGGCAAGTACAGTCAAGGCATTTCATGCGATGTGATAGCCATTTGGGAGTATTGACGGTTAGTCGAAGATACTTTGAAGTTGTCGGCTTTAATAGTCCTCAAGCTATAGCCACCAATAGATAATTCTGTTACTTGTCTCGTTTTGCTGCAGTGGCATTTTATTACGACCTCTACTATGGTATTGGAGAAACTCCTATTGTCTCGCCATCAGTTGCCGGAAAAATCCGTATTGCGACGTTTATACCGATGCAGGTTGGAAAACCTTCATTCCATCGCCGTCTGTTATCGAAGCTTCTTTCCAATCGTTCGCATCAGCCGACTGCTACTTTCCTGGTTCTTGCATCCATTGCCGCGAGTTGATTACTGCATCCAACTTAGTTGAACCTGTTTCACTTAATAAGTAGTGCATGTTGTAAATCGCAGCCAATTTTGAATATGTTATACTAAATTAAGCTATGAATTTTACGAAACAGTTAAAAATTTACCGTTTATGTGGATCTAAGTTTAGAGTGCATTTCAGTTGGAGTGGAATAGGCCTTATGCGAAAAGCTGGTTATCAATATCGTTTTTCCTTGTGGTTTTGTTTTACGTTCGACGTTACGTAAAGATTGCTTTGGTTAGCATGGTTTATTACGGTTTGGGCCTTATGTTGCGGCGCGACTCAATGTATTTTTATGTGTGTATTCTATTATAGTTATCATATACAGGGTGGTTATAAATGCTTTTCCACCAAGTTTCCTTTGAAATATTTGTTATCTGAATAATATATCGGTGGCACTGTAAGTCTATGTTAAATTCGAGGTTTGCAAGTTAGGTTTTGCGTCATCTGTATCAAAACTAACGCAAAACCTAACCTACTAACCTCGAGCCGCCAACATATTATTCATACAACAAATATTTCAATGCATTTATAAAAACCCAGTAAAATGCTGTATAACTCACTAAGTTCGTAAGATCTTATAAGAATTGTAGAAATTACTACACAAGGTAAGCATGTTAGAGATTTGAAGGCAAGCAAACAACCCTTCAAGATGGCTTTAGTGAAACGTCCGTGTTGTCCACTCTAAAAGAATTGTCCAATATATTTTCTTTGATTATCAAAATATCTGTAATAACAAGCTTCTATATTTCCTTAACATTTTTCAGCCAGGGGAGTGCAAATACAGTAACTGAGTGATTTGTTTCGAACTATGGCGTCTTCTATTACATATGTGACTAGGAATATATAACTAGGCATTTTACAACTGTATTTAAAGACTGCATATACATCTTCTTGCTTTTTCTTTTTATTTGCCTTTCCCTATACCGCTTTATACCCCTATATTATGAAATTTGCAATCTATACATATTGGCCAGGTTTTCAGTTTGTCTTGCGAACAGGGTGGTGTAGCTTGAACAAGCGTCCACGTTTGATCAGCAGAGTTAAGAAACGCTCTCTTTGTTCAGAACTTGGATGGGAGTTCCACGGCTGCTTCTCCCGGCACCTCGTGGTACGGCTATCACGGAAAAAAGTTGGTCCCGGTTGCCATAATAACATCATGACAGACTTTAGTGGGGTTGGCAGTCCCAATAAAATGTACAGTGACGCCTATAATTGGCCTAACGGCTGTTGGCGGAGTGCAGGATAAGAAAAAGAAATAATTGCTTTCCTAATAAAGTTTTCTTTACTCCTAACCCCTTTCTTGATGTTCTCTTCTGATATGACAGAGATTACTTAATTTCCTGCTGTAATGCACGGATATTCTCGGAGAGCTATTTATGTTTTTGTATGGAAGTTGTCCTAATTTTTCTTTTATAATTTCTTTTCTGAAGCTCTTATTTATTTCTATGATGTATTGTAGAGGCTGGGCTGCAGAAAGTAATGCGGCTAAATTTTACACCTATGCTGTGTCTTCTTCTTCTTCTTCCTTCCATACAAGCTTCAACTTGTTCTTTACGATACACTTGTCCTCTATATTTTGTAGGGACGTCGAATACTTTTTCGGCCTCTTGATTGTTGAGCTTTTTCTATTTTCACAAGTCGATTGTCGTTCATTCTAGTTACCTGTCCATTCCATTGTGTTCTTCTGTCTCTCATCCAGCTTGATATGTGTGCTACATTGCATTCTTCTCTTATGTTCTCATTGCTTATTCTACAATTTCTTGCGTGACAGATTTTAATCATACCTTGCAGTCGAATTCTATCGAACGCTTTCTGTAGATCAATGATCTAATAATTTTTTTCTATTTTGCGTTTGGAATAACTCCATTCTAGAACCCGAATGACGTCATTTAAGTATTAGAATAAGTCGCTATGAAATGACGTCATTTGGGTGCTAGAATGGAGTTATTCTAAACGCAAAATAGAAAACATTTTTATTTTTTTAATTTATAAAATGGTATAAAGCAGCAAGATAGAAAAAATAGTATAAAACATTAGTTGCAGAAGGTCCTTCAAGCACTCACTTGTTCCTCAACTCGCCGCTATGCTGCTCGTTTCAGAATTTCAAATTCATGCTTGAATAGACGCCTTCTGCAACTTGTATTTTAATATACTATTCAGTGATCTATCTTATGACAAATATTGCACCTTGCATGAGCGTCCCGTAAGAAATCCTTGCTTGTAATTGTATAACGTTGTTTATTTTGTTATAGTCAGTGTTGGCGTGCGTACCTTTAAGAGCAGGCTGTCAGAGGAGTGGGAGAGTTTGACGTATTAAATTGCCGTAAGATGGCAGTAATGTTCATTATTAAGAATATTTATTTTTGGCTCTACTAGTATGTTGAAATCTGCAGTATGATAGGTGGGTGCCACTACACGATAACAGATGGCACTTTCGCATTGCTTATTTGAAATTGCAACTTGAGAATTACTTGGGCCTGGAGACACAAGTTTGTTTTGCTGTCTGTGTTTACTAAACGATTTCTGCCTGTGCAGCAGTTTCGAACGCAATTTGAAACCAAACGAGCCTTCGGTGCGTGTGAATAGTGAATAAGTGTTGATTTTATTGGTAGCAGTGATGTTGCGTGGAAATATAAGTAAGTGATTTTTGTGTGTCATTAGTTGCTATAACATGGTATTGTTAGAATTTTAGATTGGTTTGTATCATCAAATAAAATCACATACACACAAAGATTATTGACAGAAAATATTAGTTATGAAGGGCCCAATAAAACTGATGACATCACCAGTAATTATGGAAATTCTTTGTAAGTTGCTTAACAGGTATTAACTATTGAATAGAATCTATGTATGATCATTGTTGCAGTTTTAGAACTCCAAACCTGAAATTAAGGACATACGAAGCAGGAGTTAAGAAAGTTACAGGAAAAGGAATATGGCGTTATATCATCTCATCATCTTCGGAATATGGCCAGTAAGAGTACAACAAAGTATGTAAATTAATATTCTACTGTGATTTCTGATTTTAGAATTTAGAATGACCATTAAGAGTGGAATGTGACACTACTCCAAAGCAACCTTGTCCGGTTACTGGAAACACAGTAGTAGAGTTGGGACCATATTCAACTAAACTGTGTAGGGCAATTTGGAAATCCTATTTATAAAAGCGAAAGGCAATTACGATTAACAGCATCAATGTTTGGAAGGATAATAAAGAGACGGCCACATAGGTACCCCTTGCCATAATGTTAAAAGTTGTTTGACCCAAAATAATTTTTACGCAGAAGCTACAGAGTATGGCATTTCCAAAGAGCAAGTTGCCATTGAACAATTTCAGCAGGAAACAAATCTAGTAGTGAAATCTGGCCTGTGGGTAGATTTAGATTATGGTTTGCTAGGAGCATCTCCTGATGGTAAATATTATTTTCCTATTCCCATTATTAAAGGACCCATGTTATAAATGTTGACTGAGTTTACCTACTCGAACCATTTTATAGGCATCGTCGAACAAGATGCAATTTTGGAAGTCAAGTGCTTCTATTCCGCCCGTGATCTTGAAGCTACTACCATAGATGAGGTGATAAACTTGAAACAAAGTAGCATTTGTTTAGAAAAGAAAGGACCGATAATACGTTTGAAAAGGAATCATTCATATTATTATCAAGTGAGTATCTATTCAAATAAGGAAATTAAAATGTTATTAAGCTTTTTTTAGGTACAAGGTCAAGAGGAAATTCTATACCACTTTGGTTCAGGACGATGACCTCAATCACATTGTATTTACTGTCAATCTTTAAAAATGATGTTTTCAAAGCCTACCTGTTATTTTAATTTCATACAAGAGACGCGGTAAAGCATTTTTCATCATTTCAGGGGTGGACTTTTGTGTATAGGTAATTTGGGTTAAATCGGCTTATTTTGAGTTCTATGTGGACAGCAATAACGGAGTTGTATAAATATTGGTTGCAAAAAAAATTAAAAAGATCATAGACAATTTTATTAATTTCATTTAAGTAATGATAATGAAAATACTCCTCAAATGTTTAAAAATAAAAAGGGAACGGTTGTTTTATGATAAATTGTGCTCATTTGTAAAGCCAGGTATTTTTAAATTGTTCAATATGTTTATTGTAAACTCAGTGTATTTTAACTATTTTGTTAACATTGTTTTACACCCTGTTGGTTCTTTTTTGTAAATAAATGAGCAGTTATCTAACTACTTTGTCAATTATTATGTATCTAAATAAAATACAGTTATATAGGTACAACTTCAATGTCGGTTTGAATTCAGATACTATATCTCTTGCTTGTATGTTTCCGTGTATGAATCAGCGAAGAAGAATAAATCGGTAATTATAGGTTATATCCCGAGTACTATGAATTTAATCAATTAAAATTATGCAAAGCTGGTTGTTAGGGAAATTTAAGGTTGAGGGATTTTATTTTGAATTAATAACGAAAACATTTGCTCAAAAGTAATATTTTGCTAACATGTAGTTTTGCATAATTTTGATAAGATTGAATTAATTGTATAAGCCGTTCACGATCTTTTTGGGTCAGGTGAGGCTATGACCATCTAGTAATTTTGTTGGCAGTACCTCTGTTGCAACTAAACTCCCTCATGGAAATTGACAATTTTTGTGTTAGGTTAGGTTGTTTTCAGTTTAAGGTTATATTTTCTGAATAGGTACATTGTTGCCGGATATTCTCTAGTCTCCACATCGACTCGCTTTCTTTTAAATGTGGTCTGTCCTTCTTAAATTGGAAGTAGCATCGTTTAGTGGAAATTTTTTGTTGCAACAAAATTATTTTGGGCATTTTGACTTTTCCTTTGACGGAAATTAAAATTATTTTTACACATTTGATAAATCATTTATTTTCTTACGAATATTAAAATATTAAATCTGGCAATGTGGTGCAAGAAAATGTCGAACAGACACTGACAGAAAAAAAAAGTTGCATCCGCTACATCATCGAATCAGTTAGTCCAACATGAAAAGAAAAAATCATAGCCAACTCTGTCCCAAAAAGGTCGTGAACGGCTTATATGAGGGGTACCTATATTTAAAGATTATTTCTTGAATGAGATTAAATTAAATCAAAATAGCATATTTACATTTTATTTTGAATATAGTTTCCTGAGTAAGGAATAGTAGGTATTAATTATTTTTGGTAAAGTTTGTACAATAGATGAAGCTATTTCAATTTTAGTAAACAATTCATGATTGTCAGGAAGATTCTGGTCTTGCATGTTCTCCCACAACAATTTCACCTTGAACCCCCAGTTTTTCAATACAGTAGTAATATATTCCATTGATGCAGTCTGGTGCAAAGTATATTTTTTTTCTTCACAAATGCTGTGAATTGCCTCCATATTGATTTGTTAGTTGTACCTGTATTGACGGGGACACTATTTTTTATTGCTTTGTCGATTAATGAACTACAAAAAATCTTTACTGGTACTCATTGTGAATGGTGCGACGTTTTGCAATTTTCAGACTTGAAATGAATTTGTTTGTTAGTATTCGTTTACCATAATAACGCAATACAAGAAGCACTGCGATGCTCAGTAATTCTAAAATATTTGTCAATGTAAACGTCAAAAACATCAGAAAATGAATTTCTACCAAGCAATATTTTAGAAAGTACCTAGTTCTGAAAGTCAAACTAGTGAAATACATCATACTCGATGCTACTATCACTTGGAAAGTGTTCTAGGCCAGATATTCCATTATCCTAATCAAAATTACCCTTTTCAAATTGGCGGGCTTTAATCGCCCCTAAGTTTTAGCAAGGATTTTGTTCACTATGTAATGCCATAAACAACAGAAAATCGGACTTTATGATTGGCCAGTTTAGGTATGAAGGAAATAATCAAGCAAAAAATGTAACAAATTATCAACTAGCTATTAGTAGGTTTAATTTTTACTTTTTACTATAAGCAGACATCTCCATTATGCCGACCCTTTTTTACAGTCCCGAAGGTGTCTGCTTATGAGAGATTTTACTGTATTACATAAAAAAAATCAAATCTGTATTGCAATTATTACAGTTATTAAAAAAGTTATGGGAAGTGTAAATTTTTATGTAACCTGTATAGCTATCCATATAATAGCCAGCGCCATCTCAGTGGCAATAGCTGAAACGTTATATGCACAAAGGCATGTAGAGGTCATGGAGTTGTCAATAATTTGCCCAAAAATTCCATTTTCTCAATAAAGACTGTATAGATTGATTTCAAATTTTAGGTAATTGATGTGGTTAGCCTTCTAGTGGCAATAACAAATTATTATGTTTGTAGGTGATTTTATTTTTTTTTATTTTTATGATTTCAGACGATGAGTTACTGTATTAAAACAATCCATTTCGCATTGAAACTTTGTTATTGCCATTATAGGTATTTCTTCATGGCTTTAGTGTTTCCTCCAAACTTAGATATTCATTTAAATTTAAAATAATGACATTATTAGAAAGGTCTGCCTTTCGCTTACGGCGCCATCTGTTATTAATCGTGTCTGACGGCCCCCTCTTAACATTGTACTTAGTAAATTTATACTTCTATTGTTATCTGGCGACTTCTTGTCTCCTTTTTTAAATATTTGTATGAGAATATTTGTTTTCCATTCTTTCGGTATAGTTTGGGATGCAATTATTATATTTTTGAGTAGTTCTGTTATTTCGTTTTCTATGTTTGCTCCATATTTTATTAATTCATTTGTGATACCGTTTTCCGCTGGTGACTTTCTGTTTTTGAGTTTTAATATCGCGGCATGTACGTCGTTTAGGGTGATATTAACTTTCTCTTCATTTAACGCTATTTATCCTTGTAGTGTGTAATTATGTGTTGCATTAGGGTCTTTGAACAATTGTGTGAATTATTCGGTCCATTGCTGTTTTCCAATTTTTTGTGTTCTTTTACTTCCGGTTTTTGATTTCTTATCATACGCCATATTTATTTTTGAAGGCCGTAAAAGTCATATTCCATCCGTTTTGTAAATCGCTCCCAATACACCTCTTGGATTTGTCGTATTCTTGTAGTTGTTTGATTCCTTATTTGTTTGTAGTTCTCATATGATTCAGGCATTTACGTTCTGTAGGCTAAGTAAGCCGTTCTTTGATTCGAGGCAATGCTTGTCTTATTAGTAATTACCTTTCTTCTCTTATTGATTCTTCCGCAGCTTGTAATAAAGCGTATCTAAGTTTACTCTTCTTTCGTCTACATTTTGTCATTATTCTGTATGTGTTCGTTTTATAAAGACTCTGCAATTACTTATTTTTGGTATTACATTGATGTCTAATTTCTCATAGACAATTCTTTACTCTTAGAGATCACGTACGAAAAACAATAATCCTACATTAAAAAATTCTTTCTGAATATTGGAAATGACATGGTAGTGAAACATCCAGACATTTCCATATTATTATACTTTTTAAGGCCAAAGTCAGATAGCTGCCAGTCACTTCACGTGTGATGATTCTTTTAAAAGGTGTCGATAAGGTGAGTGTTATTTTCCTATTTCACTTTATTAATTTAATTAAATTTGTTAATAAATGGCATATTTTGCTCCTTAAACGTTACGCTTATTTCCTCAAGAAAACACCATGAATTAGAACGGACGAAGTCTTCGTAGATTATGGTAAATTACTATTTCCTCAGATTTAAAGCGTGTTAATGAGCCACAACCGTTATAATATGCATGTTTAATTAGTTCTTTAAATACAACCATATGCCAATGCTTCGATCCGCAATTACCAATTGCAGGTCACACTTAACAGACGCCTTCGCCATGCTGACACAGAAAGACGTTTTAGCAGAGATAAGTACGCTAGCACCATGCTAAAGCGTCACGTCTCGCCCGAATCGTAGAGGAATCGGCATAAAATGAGAAAACATAGGGGTCATTTAGCGGTGTTTCTGACCTCGCACGAGACACCCGTCCTAAAACGTGATACTTGTTAATTGGCCATCCCCTAGATCCATTAAATTTGTTAGAGGATGTAGCTTGAGAGACGATCGCTAGCTTACAATATTGCGTCACACTTAATAAATAAAGGGTGCTTCGGTACAGTAAAAATTCAATTATTATTTAAGTTCGTTAAAAAATGTGTTGTCCGGGAATGTTACGCTTTTCGTCTTAGATACACAATATACTATTTCCGCCAATAATACTAAAATTGACACATAATTGATAAAGTTTTGTTGAGCAAAGTCAAACATCCCATTACATCAGCCGTTGCTAGGTAATTTTAAATAAAACTGTACAGGAATAATATTCCCGTCCTAGGCCGGGAATATTTTTCGAAAAAACACACGTTTTCCTATTTTTTTTTTTAATACTCGGGTCGACCGGCGAAAAAATAGTATGTGTATCTTGTACAAAAAGCAACATTCGCAGACTCCTCGGCGTTCTCCTCGGCCAACAATATTCCCAGTTGTCCGGGAATGTTACGCTTTTCGTCCTAGATACACAATGTACTAATTCTCTTATTGCGATTGCTGCGAGTGGGAGAATTATTTGACACATTACGTGTTTAGTATAATAATCTATAAATTAAAAATTCTAAAATAAAAAAAACAAAAATTGTGATATCAAATAACTAAAACCACCCGTTATTTTTATCTGCTGTGAAGTTGCAAAATCAGCAGCACCTAAAACTAAATATTCTTGTGCTGCAAAGATTGCAGCTACAATAAAACATGGAATGTGCAAACTAAGCCTGTTCTGATTTGCTATTTAAAATTCAAGTGGTACAAAACGGGTTGCAGAGCCGTGTGTAAACTGTGATGCATATCGTTTTGTTTGTGAAGGAAAAATTTTGATCAATTACTAAATTTAGTAAGGTTCTGCAGCTCCTGTCCAATAAACGTCACTGCATGTATTAATATTAATCACTTTGCATGTAGTACATATTTAATTGATGTCACAGTTAGCATCTTTGTGAAAAAGGTGTGAAGTATCAGAGGGTTTGTAATGATAAAGCTTTAGTAAAAGTTAAACCTATAGTTGAACTCACAGTAGAAGCTAAAGAGAAACAGAGCACCACGAGAAGACGAAATACTGAAAAGGGTCGTAGGATGACTCTGGGGAAAAATGCACACTCTTATTTTAGAAGTATGGAGGAGCGAAAATGTCACAGGAGTGGAGCCTGGGGGTAATCTGCCTCATATAGAAGAAAGGGGATCGAGCTGCTTGTGCCAATTGTAGAAGAATATTTCTCCTAAACACAACCTACAAAGTCATGTTACACTTACTACTGGAGAGGTAAATGCCATGCGGAGAGAGAAAAATAGGAAAATGGAGGCGGGCTTCATAAAAGGAAGATCGGACACCATCCAAATTTTCAGTATGAGGCAACTAGCAGAAAAGGCAAGATAATATGGATTTCATCTGCACAACATATTCTTAGTCTTTAAACAAGCATACGACAGTGTACGACGCTCCTCGACACAGGAAGCTCTAGAAAGATTTGAAGTAACCGGGAAACTTTAAAACCTAATGATGACACTGGAAGATACCTGACCCGTCATCAGCAATGTGGGGCTAAAGCAGGGAGATACTTTATTCCTAATACTGTTTAATATGATGCATGACGACTGCATATTCAGAAACCAGCATCAAATATTGGGCTAAGCGGATGACCTGGTGATAGGTAGCACCTAGAATCGAAACGTAATACACACACATAACACCCGAAAGCAAATCTCCGAGCATGAGGGCCTCTAAATTATTGTAGAAAAAGACGAGTAGCTAAGTGTTCAAACTTTTTTTGCCCATAAAATAGACAATTCGGTGAAATTGTGAGGAAACAAATTAGACTGGAAAACTATATCATGATGTGTAACAATTACGCTCAGCATTAATATGGCATCATTGAGCCGAGTTTTAATACACATTGTTTACAAGCAGGGAGTTTTATGCAAGCTTTGTGTTTTTGCACTTATGCACAGATTAGGTTATTAGATCGAATATCAAAACACCACAGAATGTAATTGTGTAGAAAGCTCTGTATTTGATTTGATCTTTTAATATGCTTTTAAACTCTAAGGTGTATTAAATTGTGAACAGACAAAGGCTACATATGTCTTAAGGGGTAGTTAGGGCTGGCTACTTCATTCACTTCTTATCCTATAATGCTTCATTCCTCACCAAGTGTACCCGTCTTCAGTAACCTAGTCCTGTAACTATGCAATTTATTTTCCGAAGTGCGTCCTGAACGAGTGCAAGAAATAACCCACGGAACTACACAATTCGAAAGCTTGCATAAATACAAGGAGCATCGCGGACACTAAGAATAATAGATATACCAGTAGATGAGACCCCCAAGCAATAGCTAACCTAGGCATAGAAGGAGTAAGGACTTCTAGATACTTGGGTGCAGTAACCCATGAAGGAACTGAGATAAAGAGGATATAAAGCACAGGAATTTTTATAGCAAATAGGGCGTACTACTCCATGCAAGACATATTTAAGACGAATGAATATCAAGAAGAGCTAAAATAAGAATGACCGATACTTACATATGGAAGTGAAACATGGACGCTCATCAAGAAGGAAGAAGATAGGAAGAGTTTTCGAAAGGCATATACTGCGTATAATTTTTAGACCAACATAAGAGAAAAGGGTTTGGAGGCAGAAGTACAACTATGAATTGCGGAGGCCATATAATGAACCAGGCGTGGCAAATGTCACAAAAAGGCAAGAATGAGATGGCTACGACATATGGAACTGATGACACCTGACAACACAACCCGCCGAGTGTTCAACAGCTAGCCAGGAATAATGCGTCTGAAAGGAAGACCACACATTACATTGATGGATAGTGAGTATAACGACCTACACAGACTTGATGCTAGTAACTGGCAGTGAATTACTTGTTAAAGGGGAGATGGAACCAAGTCGTTAAGTCAGTAAAGACCCTTTACGGTTGGTAAGAACCAAGAAGAAGGAAGAAGAAGAATACTTTAGTTAAATATTGAAGATTCAACTTTGCATGTTCTACCAAAGTTACAGGTTTAGCCATAAATAACAGTCTTTCTAATCTTCAAATACTCATAATTATCGTTGTATAATACGATCGACTACAATCGTATAAAAACGCTAGGGCAATTTAGCTTATATTGCAGGTACTAATGCTCACTGTAATTTAAGGCGAAAAACACTTAGCTGAGAAACTATTAAAGGACTAAGTAACTAAACTTTCTGAGAAATGTGGCACAGCTAACACAGCTTAAAAATAATCATTCTGATTTAACTTGAGAAGTAATATTTTGAGACATTCTGCAAAAGAAACGTAAAAGTTTCCCTTCTCAGAAAGCAAGCAAAAAAGAGATTATTAACTAAGATCACTAACATTACCTCTGGGAAATATAATTCATGTATACATTTTATACAGTTTTTAAAAACACTAGGAAACCGGTTCCAGGTCCCGCGCACACACAGCAAAAGGTCGCCAACTGTTTATAGCAATGCAACTAAATAACCTTCAAGCTGTATCAACAGCATAACCGACTTGCTATCTTGTAGATCCTGAAAAACGCCGGAACTCATCGACTTCGACGAAAGGTATAGCCACGAATATTATAAAAGCGGAATCCTTTTGACGTATCGTCGGATTATTTCCTGACAATAGTTACTCTCAGAAATAAAAAAAACACCATTACTTGATTCTAAAAGAATTGGGAAGCATTCAAACACTTTGGAAGAATAAGTTGCGATATATCTCTTAAAACCAAACTATAGAGCGTCTCAGGGTGACAAGACAGCGTGGAGAGGATAGGGAATGCTTTCCTTATGGGAATTTCGCTCCGACGTTGCCAGTTCTATGCAACGGGTGATGGTATAAGTTGACCGAAATAGACGAAAACCAGAAGTTTCCAATAAGTTCTCACGCAAAATTTTAATTCAGAAAGCATCATTTGTAGTTCAGATTAATCAGTTTGAGAAAGTATAACTTGTAATTCAGAAACCATTATTTATACAGGGTGATTTATAATAGGTGTAAAACACTTTACTATCTTGTTCCGGAAGTAATTTTAAGATAAAAATGTCATATGGACATAGGTCATATTCTAATTAGTTACAGAACTACAACAGATTTAAATTTTAGTGAATTAGTAATGATTATTAAAGAACAATTTCAAAACATAAGTAAAAACAAATTGGAATATGACCTATGTCCATATGACATTTTTATCTTAAAATTACTTCCGGAACAAGATAGTAAAGTGTTTTACACCTATTATAAATCACCCTGTATAGAAGATTATAAATAATTAATACCTATATCTTATCATTTTTAAAACTGAAGTAATTTACTGCACATCAGGTTTAACGTCTGCTGTATGCATCATATTGGTTCTTAATTACAACCATAATGAGGGTGACAAATTTTTACTTTACAATTAAAAATTATAATCAGTTACTGTTTTTTCCAATTTCTATTTTAAATATATAAACTCGATTGCCGTGAAACACATATTCGTTTTATTTATTTTTACCGGCTATGAAATCCACTAAATTTGGCGAATTCTATGCTTGTTAAAACCTAATTTTACTCATTAAAAAACTATGACAAGTTCCGATTAAAAGAATTATGTGTTTGTGATAACGGAGATCCTAGTGTACGTAATTGATTCGTTCTTAAACTTGTTTGAATGCCACTGACAAAACGTACCAGGTAATGAGGGATTATAGTTAAGCTGTCTCTATTACAATAGCCGGATTTGTTTGTCTGTGATGGGGGCATATTTTCTACAGAACACTTTTGTGGAGACATATGGCATCGCTGTTTGCCATAAGGCCCTGTACTGTCTAGTCACCCTGAGACGCAGTATAGACTTGGAAATGGCAGTATATGATCTCACAAGAAATATACAAGGGTATTTGCTAAAACTTAAATTTGCAAACAAGGAAGCTAAGTGTAACAAAGGCACTAAACGATTAAAACAGGTACTGCATAATAAATAGAATGTCTATTCAGGCATACCTTGAAGATTTATCTGCAACTGACACAACTGAGGCAAGAACGAAAAGGCAAGAACATTTGAAGAATATTTTGAAAGGGTATTTCAATATTTATATTTAGAACTTACAGAAGAAGAGGAAGATGATATTCTTAAACTACTTGAAGCCTCGAAATCAATTTATCTATTAAAAGTTTCAAGCAAAGGGGTTAGCGGATGGCCCAACAAACAAATGCTCGAGTTTCAGGTGGCCGGCACAGGTTCAATTCCCGGGGTAACTACAGAGGGATTTTTAAAAATCATACGCTCCCTGGCTGCCAGGAAAACAGCTGTTTTAGTCGTTAATCCCCAACAAGAGAACTGTTCTTTACTTCGACACGAAGTGTACGAAGTATTGAAATTCCCTCATATCGAAAACCACTCTGAGTCAAATATCTCTAAAATTCGAGCCAACCGACTAATGAACCCACTATATCAAATCTCCGTCTCGGCGGTGCGGATCTTTTGGTGAAGATCCCAGCCCACTAGATCAATCCCCAATTGGGGGGTGCCTAAACGTGCTGTGCGGGGGATGTATGTTCGTATGTGTACACGATTCCCGTCGCCAGGAACCTTCCTGAAGTCTTGGATCGTTTTCATACGATAGGTCCTCCGAAAATGAAGGCAACATCAACTTTTGAGTTATGGTCGTCGGCAAAAAAATTTTTTTTTATTTTTTTTTTTTTTTGATAGATAACTGGTTCATAGCATTTCATTGTATTAGCGAAACGGAGTGATGCTGAGTATCGAAGTATTCTTGGAAAGCACGGAAGGGCGCTTTTCTTGGGTGGGGGGTACCGTATATTCAATTTTCAACGAGCAAGGCTAGCCACCTACAATCCTTAAGGGCAAAGCAACTTTGTGGATTTAAACAGGTCACTGGCCTATAATAAAAGAAAAAAGAAGCAAAAGAAGTAGGTATCGTCATTATGAAAAACCTTAATAGGCAAGGAAATTCAGGTTACAACTTGATAATCCACAAGCTGCTAAAAGAGGTATCTGACTGAGTATTAAGGCTAAACACCATCTTATTTAATGCAGCCCTAAGGTTTAAGGACTTGCCGCCACAACCGAGATTAAATTCAGTAGAAGTCACTTCATACAGACCTATCAGTCTGTTGCCAATAACGTCAAACGTTTTCGAAAAGTTGATATTGACAAAATTTAAAACGACGATGCAGACAAGGAAACTAATCTCAAACCAACAGTTTTCATACAGAGTTTGACAAAGTTTGACATATAGGGTTCCGGTATAAATTAAACAAAATGCTCCCCCAAGCTATATATCAATTGCTTATATTACATGTGAGCAATATTAATTACGAAGATAAATATACGAAACTATATCCTATTAAATCTGGGGTACTCCAGGGAAGTGTCCTAGGTTGAACTTTGGAAATCAACATTGTGGATACGTTCACGGATGACACGGCGATTATGGCATCTCACAAGAACTCACCTAATGCTTCTCAACTTAGGTAAAAATCCAACATTGGTTCAAGATCTGAAGTATTCCAGTCGGTGTATGTGACGTTTACTCTACGAAGTGAAATGTGCCCCCGCCCTCCAACGGTAATTCTAAATAATGAACAGGTCTTACGAATAAAAACAGTAAACTATGTAGGTATCATACTGATCGTTGGATTACTTGGAGGACTCATATATGGACGAAAAGGAAACAACTGAACCCACGGTTTTACAAAATGTATTGGATTAATGGTGTCAAGTAGAAGCCCTCATTGGGAAACAAGATATTGCTTTAGAAAACAGGAGTCAAGAGTCTGAAGATCTTTGGCCAACTCGCCACGATTGGTGCAAAATGAAATAATCAGAAACAACCTTGGCGTTCCACAAGTAAAAAGAAAGATGAGTGTTTATAGTGAGAAGATCAGTGAGCATCTAAATCAGTTAGCAATAAATTTGTTCCGTACTCAGCCAGTAAATCATAGATTGAACAGGTTTAAGACGCATTACTCAAAACCAGTTAAGGAAAAATCCACTTATTGTCTTCATAATAAAACGGGTTGTAACGTTCTGGACTTTTTAATTCTTTAATTAAACCTATTTTGACTAAACATTACTTTCAATTTAAATTCAAATGTCTTTGGTTCTTGCTAATTTCATGATTCTTGTTAAAGCGCATGTTTGTGCAGTATATGATAGATGTCTTACCACGCAGTGGTTGAACATTAGTCTTCCTAATGTTTTTTTGCAATTGTCTATTTCCTGCTTTATTTTCTGAATGCTGACCATGCTAATCGAATACGTTTTCGTACTTCAGCCTCTTGATTACTTTTCCTGCATTTTATTAAGTGCCCTTAGTCGACATATCTCTGCACATACCCTATATTATGATTGCCTCTTCCTACATGTTCCGAATGGGGTTGCTAGATCCCCTTTAGGGCGCTTTTCCAAGTGACGGATTGGGAACTGTCAGATATGACAGGTATCGGGGAAAGGAAATACTTGGGGCCGATCAAAACTAACCAGGCAGTATGGAAGACAACCTACTCATATAGAATTTAATTTCCAAACAAATAGCCTTGCTGGACCCATTGGAGGGTTTAATATGACGGTTTTCTCGATGACTAGGGGGATGTTCTAAGAAACAGTAGTGGAATAAAGATCAATGCAAAGATGATTATTGTTTATTCGCCAGCACGCTCGACAAGCATAGCGTTTTAATGCCGATCTCCCTCGTCCCTAACCATTGATAACACAATATTCATTTGACAATTTAATAGTGTCTAAAAACTAGCAATGCTTAATGCGTTAATTGCGTGCGAGTGCATTCTACACTAATGCAGATCTGCACATATACTGATATAACACCCTGCATAGTATTTATTTTTGATTGAAATTAAATTATGTCAAGGTGAAATTATGTAAAATTGGACCTATTTTAAATTATTTAAATATTGAGTTTATTTATTTTACTAGCTCCGGTTGAAACGTCAACTCTCAATTCAGGTTAGGTTTATGCATT